>RXPK01000275.1:1582116-1602006 GCA_004143645.1 Protaetia brevitarsis
GCTTTTTGGATTAGGATTACCCTGGCCACCTTCCAAGAGTTTGGGATTTCTTGAGTCACCAATATGTTGTTCATAGCCGTCAATAGCAATTTTGGCTGGTCTGCTGCCATCATTTGATTGCGTCCGGGGTATCCGGTCGATCCCAGGCGCCCTTCCGTTTTTCAAGCATCCCGCCGCCCGCGTAAGCTCTTCTATGGTGAATTTCCTTATTTCGGTTGTTGTTTCCGTATCTGACCAATCTCTACCGCAGATGGAAAGAGTATGCTGCAGATTTCCTTTTTCCTATCTACATCTATCTCGTATGGTGCGAGCTGTTGTAATTTCTTGGCAACTAGCCGATACGCATCCCCCAAATGCTATTGTCCAGTTCGTCGCAGAGGTTCCTGCCAATGCTTCTTTTTGGTCGCCGCTATTAGTTCGCACAGTTCTTTTTGTGTTTTTCTATACGCGAGCCTCAGTTCGGCCACGCTCTCCTCACCAGCATTTGTCAACCTAGCTGTTCTGGTTAGTTTACGTCTATCTTATTGCATGTCTTCCTCAATTCTGCAATGTCATCATTCCACCATATACATGGCTGAATTTGTTGTTGGTGCAGGTGCTGGTGCTTATTCTGGAGGCCTGCTTTATGACCCTAGAGCAGTAGTTGTGGGTAACATCTTCGTCCTCCGTGTCTATTAAATGTATGATGCTTCTGTAGGTTTCCCAGTTTATGGTTCCACAGGTTTTATCGGGCTCTTAGTAGTTCCCACTTCCTGACAATCAAGTACAGATATTTATGTTCAGTCAGAATTCGGTATTTAGGACCTCCCAATTGTCAATACACTGGCTACGTTATTTGTTGATATAGTCACATCTATGTGTGACTCCGAGGCCCCTCTCACAAAGGTAGGTCTGCTTCCTTTGTTGTGGACCACCATGTCGAGTTCCGATATCCACTCCATCAGTATTGGCCCTTCTCATCCTGCACAGGTGATCCCCAAGAGTATGCTTTAGCGTTTATGTCGGCCGAGTACGATGGTTTCGTGGTCCAGGACATTTCCCATTATGCAATCCACCTCGTTCTTGTAGTCCACAATGTTTATATGGGGGAGATATAGCAGCAGATACAGTTTACCTTTCGAAATGTCAAGACTATATATCCATCGCCCACCTTATGATCTAGGACGCCAACTTTTCTATTTAGCAGCAGCACAGCAACATTGGTTTTGGAGCATTTTAGCCATCTTTGATCTTGGACTCGTTTTTTGTTAGGTTCGCACACGAAGAGAATGTCAGCCTTCAGTTGTTTAGCAGTAGCATAAGCTATGTCCTGGGCAGCATACGAACGCCCTACGTTGATGTAGAGTACTTTCATGCGTTTGCAGATTGAGTTCTCGTGCTAGTGCTGCCAGTCCTGCCCCTGGCGCTATTGGTTATTTGTTTTGCCTTGTCGCTGATGATTTTTCTGTAATATGGGCACCTTGTTTGCTCGGCCCTGTGCCCTTCTTCTTGCACGTTATACAGAAGCTTGCGTTGGTGCAGTCCTTGGCCTTATGGTTTTTCTCTCGCAATTTAGGCAAATGTCGGTTTTGTCCGAGCTTTGCACTCGTTACTGTAGTGTCCAAATCCAGGCATTATAACACCTGGCCACATTTACTCTCGCCCGCACTCTGCAGGGTGTCCATCCTATTCTAATTGTCCCTTTTCCAATTAACTCTCTGGCGTGGGCTTTTGATGTCGCAATTGTGGCTTTCTGGCTGCCCCACTGGTTTGGTCTTACCGAGAGAAACTTAATTTCGTCTGTGTTTGCGTTTTTAACGCTTTTCTTGACAGCTTCTGTGATTTCCTCCTTGCTCAGTCTGCATCAATGTCTGTTATGTGCAGCACTTCATCGTTGCTTCTAACTCGCACCCTGGTGTCCTTTGTTTGCGTCCAGGATCGCCTTTCTCATAGCTTCCGCTTTATCTTTGCCACCTTCTATTTCCATCATCAGGTCGCCCCTAGCAGTTTCTTAATTGTCCTTACTTTAACCCCTAATTCATCGGGTCTTAACTTCCTTTAATAGAGCGAAGAATGTCCGCGTACTGTTTTCCTCAGATTTAATGACAATCCCTTCAACGGGTTTGCGTGATTTTATTTTGCCCCCTTTATCGCTGTTTTCTTTGCTATCTGTGAGCATGACTATATCCACCATAGTTCCAGAGTCCCGGTATGTCCATTCCGTACATTTCTTCAAATAGGAGATCTCTACATTGCCCAACGCTACATCTAAGATGTACAGTTCCTGCTCCTGGGTCTCAATCCTTAATTTAGCCAGCAATTCGTACAGTTTCTCGATGTCATTTACCCCTCCGGATTAATCTTGTAGGGCAAGGCGGACTGTCCTGCAGCTCACCCCTTTTGTATTGCCCTGCTCATGGAAGTTTCCGTCTTCATCTTCACGTATTCAATGTTGCCTTCTTTGAGTTCTTCGTCAAGCAGAGGGGCTAGGTCCGGCAGATCAGTTTTTATGTCGTCGTGCTTTTGTAGTGGGCCAGTTGTGTTCGGGTCAAGAATCACCGCCAGTCCCCATGTAGTTCCCTGAGACTGCCTACTTCATAATTTTGCTGTTTTTGAAGCAGCTATTTGCCATTTTAGGTCGATGACTTCGGATAAACTCTGCCAGCCATCTTTCTTCTTGATGCGGCTTTCAATTTCGAGAGTTGTTTTATCTCTATGTTCTGATAGTGCCTTGTCAATGTCGGCTGCCTCTGCTTGGACACCCATGTCTTTGCCCTTCCCTGAGGTTTAGGAGTTTATGTAAGGCCTCACGCTCTAGTGCAATTTCATTGCCCTCTGCTATCTTGGCATTTAGCAGGTCGTGGGCTAATCTTAAGGTCTTTCATTTTTTTGTTTAGGACACCCACAGCGTGTGCCAATTCTCTCGTGATCGTCTTTATTTCCATTTTGGTTTTTTGTACTTATTTTGACCATTTTCTTGAGCTCCTCTGTCTTGTTGCTGACAGCCATGAGAGCCTTTAAGGCTAGTTCCATCTCTTTTGCTCGGCTCCAATTTTGTTTTGGCCTCGCATTCAGCTATTTCTCTCTTTCTTCTTTTTTTGGCAGGGCTTTGCCTTTCGATGTCCCAGGATTCAAGTTTGTTTCTTCTCCAAAAGCTTATATATAGGGCTGCCTTCCATGTCTTCATCCTGCCAGGGTCCTCTTCAGGTATTTTGTCATCCGAATCTATAAATTCGGCCTTGTGTAGCATCGCCACTCATCGCCTGGAGCGGTGCGTTGATGGATCCCTTATCAGAGTAGTCGTTTGTGGGTAGGCATGTTCCCGCTTGTAGGGCGAGCTATCCGCATAGCCCCCCCCACACCGACATTCGCTTGGTGGCTTTTCCTTTAGTGTAGTCCGCGGTTTCGGTGGCTACGGGCAATCTGTTTCCCCGAAAGGGGTTCTTATCAGCGGCTCGTCTGCCGTCGTCTCACTTTCGTCCGTATCCTTCTTTCCACAGTTTGCATTTTAGTTTTATTTTTAATAGTCATCCATATTTAGTCCACGAGTAGCGTAGGAATAGCGGTCGACCGACGCAGGGCCCCGCATTACCGCGGCAAGGCTTCCTACTCCGGAGGGACGCCTGGTACTCCGGAGGCTCCGTTCGAGACCAACTAACGTGTGGCCATCCACCCCTCGGCACGGGTCGCTTGACACCTGGGGTTCCGGTCGTTCCCTGACAGGGGCCCTTACAGGGTACTATCACCGGGCCAGGTGACCCTGGTTTTTTTAACGAGGTTGTTACCCTCCCCTCACCTTTTCTCAACCTGGCTTGGGACAGGCTACGGCGGGCTTACAGTTTTGAACATAATATTGTGTTTATATTATGAACAGTGTTCCAACAAATCTGTAATCTGTTTGGCAGGCAAAAAATGAACCCCGGGGGGATTCGATCAACCAGCCAGAGACCTATACAGATTAGTTTCAATTTAATGGCTAAAAGAAATGGGAGACAAAATTTAAAAGCCAAGGGGCTGCATTGTTTCCCGAGACTCCATGTCAGACGGCTTCCACAACAAAAAAAAAAGAATTGATATAAGCCACAAGTGATTACAAACAAATATTGTCAAAGAAGAAAGTCTGACATTTCCCCTAGACATTCAAAAATATAATAAGCTCTCATACTATTCTAGTGCTCACTAGAGTCAAAAATATTTTTAAGTTTAAATTTTGTAAAAACTACGCAAAAAAGATTTTTTTCAAAAATTAAAAATAGAAATTTAATCAAACACCGAATTTTCACTGGAACAACCATTAGTAATTCTAAATAAGCAGATATTCTTGAAAAATTTTATCTATGCCACCGAATAATATCACAGAAAAACTTTACTTATATTTCTATAACAATTGAAAGTCAACAATCACGAGAAGAAAAGGAATTGGTAAAAGAAGCGCCTCAATTTCTTTTCTAATTATTTTACTTTTACTGAAACTGGGATGAAGAACGATTTGTTGTTGTAATTATCGAGTTTTCTTTTAACCCGGTTTTCTTGCCAACATTTTCACTGGCTAAATATTCTGTAAGAACCATTTTAACCGTATATTTTTGATATATATTCTGCGATTACATCTTTTTTCTTAATTTTATACACTTTTGGCATTATTTACGGTTATTAAGCAAAAAAGAAGCAATTTACTTATTTCCAAAGCAACAAGTTTCTTAAAATAATATAACTAACATGATTCCATTTAGTAAAACCCAGGCTATTATTCATGCAATTTCGAAAGCCTAATAAATACTTAACTGGTGTTTATTAAGCTGTTTTAAATAGATTCGGTTTTGCCAACTAAAATCTATGTAGGCGTTTTATCAATTGCTGAATGGATATAAATTCAAAAGAACAAGTAATGTATCAAAACAACCTTCAAACACATCGCTCGTGGTGTTCAAAAAATTACCGCAAATGAAAGGTAGGAGGTCGTTTATCTTTTCACCGCAAGAAAATAGTAATGTCTTCACCGCATACACCTCAATAGAAATATAAGTAGGTGCTAACCAAACATTGTGTATTCCGCACTTTACAGTTGAAAAAGTCAGGTTCTCATTTCTTTTATGCGTAAGGTCTAAATGTAATAATGTTTCGATTGATCAACTTTGCTTAAAGGTTTTTTTATTGAAGTATATCCATACCATAAACTTCAATAAAATATAGTGCGGAAATAGATGTTTATTCTGGACGATTGGCCATAAAGTAAAAAATACTACAACATATTATTTTTTGATACTTTTTATTAATTAGATTATTTTATGAAGTAATTTGTTTAAATTTAGAGTAATATCTTCTTCGTTCAATTTCTTCAGTAACAACCTACCTACGTTATTTTATTAAACCTTTTAAATTGCCTCCGCATTCGACAGCGATATTCCGAGAATAGGCGAACAACAGTCATTGTTGCCGGCACCTTACAGGAAGCGACCAAATTCCCATAAGCGGTTCGATTGTTTCAAAATTCTTCTACGCATTTGGATCGCCGCTTTTTTTTCCCGGCCGCTAAACGTTAATAAAACCTCTCCGTCGAAATTGTTCGTTCCACACTTAGTGCTTAGATGATGCTTGAACTAGATTTCGGATACATAAATTAACCAGAACAAAGACGTTGTAAAACAAAAGAAGTTTAAGGTTGTGTAGGTAAGTTCTAATGTGAGAAATTTTATACGTACTCAAGGAATAAAGGTGATTCGTTATATCACGAAAAGTAGCCACTTTATAGCGTATTTTCAAAAAAAAAAGAAAGCAGACCAAATGGATGTGTGATATGAATTTTATAATAAATGGTGTATATAAGATGTTGGTAATAAAAATTTTAGTATTCCTAATAAATTTCTAACTGCGTTGCGTCAGCCTGCCACTTTTTACGATATGTGTGTGAATACTTATTTCTTTATTTTCTTTGCAGATATCCTGGTGTTTAACCATCAATAACATCAACTAATGTAGAGGGTAAGTTGACATCTTCGCATTTCTATGTGCCAAATTTGTCTAATTATAAGTAGAACATAGCAGCACTTTACTTGATGTGAAAAAGAGCCTATTTTGAGTAATATGCTTTTTATTTATGTTACATAAATTTATCAAAATCACCGTTTTTTTCTCTCTCTTCAAGTAAATATTCTAAGAGCGAACCTCAAATCAGAACAATTTTTTACTATAAAAAAACTGCAGCGTCTAATAAGGAGCTCTGTTAGCTAGTAAAGTAGAATAACTCAGACATGTAAATAAAATATTTCAATGCACAACTAAAAGTAAAATATAACTTGTTTTGATTTTAGAAATGTTTATGCTAAATTTGAAATGCAGTAATATTGTATATTACTTCCAATTTAAAAGATACAATAACTGAAAAAAGAAATGTTGCCGGTGTCTTGTTAGTTTGACAGTATACCATTTGTTAGCGGGACAATCAACAAAATATCTTATTTGAATATATAAAAAATAGTTTGTTGTATTAACTAAATCATAATTGGTAGAGTAATGTTCTATAATAGTATATTTTGAAACGCATTTTTAATTACTTTACTAAACTCGTTTACTCTACTACATTAACACTTAAAATCAACATCATTTTTGTTTATATAGGAGTTAGAATATTTATGGTTAAATTAAAATATTCTTATTATTACTAAAATTGTGAAGATTTCTATTGCGGTAGCTTTAGACTACCAATATAAATAAAAATAAAAAAAATTAAGTTAAGTTAATAAAACAAGTTTTGGGAACAAAATATTATTGAACTAACCAAAAATTTTAGTTAATCTAACAAGAAAAACGCATAGTGAAGGCAATCATCGCTAAATATACCTAACGTACCATTCCACTATAAGCAGGAGCATGCTCTTCTTATTTATCACGATGTATAGAACTGTCTGAAGCAAAAATAGTTCGTGCTGTATGTATTACACAACACGACGCTTCTTCTATTTCGCACCAATAATGACGCGTATTGGACATAAAAAGAAAGCACAACAGTCGGAATTATAAATACTAATCTAGTGTATCTACTAGTTTAACATCCAATAGGAACTGCGAACATTGAAACAGTGACTAGTGGTGTTAATAAAACTGCTATTCCTTTAGGGTGTACAAATAAGCCTTCTTGGAGATATTTTTACGCCTTATATTAAGTATGCATATGAAGTAAAAATGTGCAAAATATCTTATTGACTGAAAAACGAATCTGCTTCTGGCTCAATTTAATTTTGTACAGGAGTGGAAGTATCGACTACTTGTTAGAGCTCAAAACGATCTAGAAGAAAGATCATTTCAGCCAATAAAAAAGGAATAGATCTGTTTGTGTGTAATTGACTGTTCACCCATTGTCCTGTATTTATAATTTTGTTCATTTTATGCTTTTTAACCTTGTAGCTTCTGCCTGATGCTTTTGCTCAATTTGACATGAAGTAACTATTTGTTCTGCAGAGAATACTTATTTCCCCACCAATATTAAAGGTTTAAAATAAAATTACATTGATTGTTAAAACAATGCTAGATTAGATTAGATTAGATTAGGACTGGGGTGGTCATAGATCTGTTTCACCGCGAGCTTTTCAGATCTGTTGTCATCCTCTATTTCCTAGAAGCTGCTCTCTAATTTTGCTCTCTTAATTACGTCTATCATCTTTGAGAGAGGGTTCTTTGTCTAGATGCTAGCTGTTGAATTCTCCACGCCCATTACTAGAAACCTTGTCCTCGTCAGGCCTTCATATTGGCACAGCACGTGAACTGGAGTTTCTTTCTCCTCTTGGCAGAATCTGCAGGTAGCGTCATCTACCAGACCTATGTTGTCAGACCTATTATCATTGTCCCTATCTTTATTCAGTAGATCCATAGTAAATGCAGGCCTCTGTTCCTTTAGGAATTCTTTTGCATGTCTCTGTCCCGGTGATTTTTGCCACCCCTCTCTGAAAGAAACAATGATAGGAATATTATCAAGTTTACCTAATTATTTTTGCAACACTTGCATTCTGTTACTTTAACATTTTTGTTGACTGCAATCAAACATTTTGTGTTGAATCCAGTGGCGGCTGTGCATACGTCACAGGTGGGGTCAATACAATGATTGAAGTTCGTGTGCTATCGCCCGAAATACAAACATGTTACGAACTTATAGGAAAGTAATTAAATCATTGTAATGGTTCTTGTAAAACGTAAGCCCCAGCCGCCGCTGTTGTATTCTTCTTTGTTAATTTAACACATATTCTCTCAGTGTACAAAAACAACACCATTCATTTCACTAAATGATCAGCATGACGTCTATTTATTGCGTTTGGGTTAATTTTATGATTGTTTTATGTTTTTTTTTTGCGCTTTATTGCAGTAATTGTTGGAATTTATGACATTATGTTTGATGTACCATGGCACAATGGTAAACCTAGATGATCGCCGTATGGATTACTTATATCGGCCAGATTTACCTTTATATCATGGTACATCCGGGAAATACAACGTGCGCTAGTTCTATTTTAAAATTACAACTTGAAAACACAAAAATCTCTTTAAAATTATATCCATCTCACCATAATCGATTTTCTTTGGAGCTTTTATAGCGTTGCTCATTGAGCCGCTCCTCAAACTTCCTTGATAATACTAGAAGGCACCCGATTACGATGAATTTCTTCTATTTTGTATTTCAAATTGTCACGTTTTTAATTTATTTTTTGACATAAATTGTGGAAACACTATTCCAATTTGCAAATCAGATTTTTTTTTATCTTAATGTAAGGACTGCTGTGTTTTCAATTTTATTTCGTTCAAGAAACGAAATAAAATTTCAAAGAGCGTTTGTTCCTTAAAACTATAATTTATTTAAAAAATCCATAACTTATAAAAATATAAATACTTGTTTGTTAATTCTTCTCGTAATTTTATCAAATAGAAGAGTGAAAAGCCATATACTGTTGTTTACTCTTAATTAATACCACACAATCCCCTGTTTTTATAATGCTTTTTGACATTTATTTCATTATCAGCTTAAGATAAATACTACAAAGCTTCCTTACAAATGTCATGCACGGATTATTAATGGTGGTGAATCCTAAAATGTAAATTCCAGCTAGCCACCTCCATCGATGCAATCTCGCAATACATCATGTGGATGCACAACCCACCATTCAGTCAGCTGCTTTATGCAGCAAAGCTCACGCAGTGCAAGGATCTAAGCCGTTGTCGCTATTCGTAATCCAGTTAATGGGCCACACAGTTCAGTACATAAATTACAGATAAAGAAACGATCGAACAAAGACAAACTGTACGTACTGAATACAACCGAAAACCAATCCTCGTCTGCGGGCTGACTCACACTATTTCTAGCGCACAATGGGGAAATATATGAGCCATCTCTTTTGCAGGAAATCGAAAATCTGTCGAAATGAATAGGATCTAATGTATGTGTATGTTACGTCAGTATCTGCAAGGAGAGCGCGATAGCGCTCGAGCCGAAGGAGTAGCATATTGCCGGATCACATAGAATTCTAAACGAATATGTAGCTTTTATGACGATTTTCCTGGTGGTAAACGAAGATAAACGACGTTTGTAAATCATATTAAACCTTCCGCTTCGTCTTCTTCCTAGTTCTTTGTTCCATCATTCTTTTGCTCCACCTCCGCTTTTAGACCAACAGTTTCTTCCCTTTTCAAACGAGTTGGCACGTCCCTGTTTTTTTTTCTTTTTCCGCAGGAAGGTATATATACGCAAAGCGTGGATCTTGAGTCGGTAATAAAAGAAGGTCAGAGGGAGTTAGCAAGAAGAGAGGCAGGAGACCGCTCTGAACTCGGTTCCCAGCGCATTCCACCAGTACGTGCCGCTTGCAGTTGCCTCATAGGTCAGCCGGCTAGATGTATCTGGTCTTCTCTATCGCGTCCATGTATTCGTAGATGTCCGTATATGTATGTGTGTGTGTGTTCACGTCTGCTGTATTAGAGCAGGGCTTCGCGAACGGGTGGATGAAGGACGTTCTAGCAACGATTTTATGTCCTGAATTCGAATCAATGCTCGCACGATATTCTATCGAAGGTTATTACTGTTAATGGTAGGCGAACAAAGAAATAAAGCGGAATACAGATACGGTACCACGATTCAATAAAGTATTTTGTATTATAAAAGGCAATTCGAACGGCTTCCACGCGTGTATTACATGCGCTTTATTGATCGTAAATTTCAAATAAAAAAAAACCGCGATCCTAATGGACAGGTGTGTTATCGAACAAATTTAACGCAGTTCTTAATTACACTACCTCAATTTTTGCAGTAAGTTTGTTCAGTCATGGTTAAAATGCGTTCATTTTTTTCTTGTAAATTTACACAGTAACGATAATTGGGTTCAAAAATGGCCAAGGCACCTTAAAGGCACCTACATTCAATAGCTGATCATTAACCAAAAGTGCGGTGCGTTACACTAATTGTTATTATTTCTAGAAAAATATAATTCATTGGATAACTAGGTACCATAGGTATGTAACGCCTAACAAAAAACACAATTAACATTCCCGATTAAGTTAAATAAATTTATAATTCTAAAACATTCGATATTAAGAGTTACATCAAATACGAAATCAATTTTAACAATAATGTATAAAATTATATAGAACCAATTTAGAATGCTTTATTAAAAGTAATACTGCGTACAAAATAATTTTTTTTTTATATATTGCAAAATACTATAAAATGTTGCAACTTTTTTAGTTTACTCTGACATATGCTCTCACTTTCCTCTCAATGATTTGATGAAAATCTGCAGGATTCTAATTCTATTTTATTGTTAGTGGTACTAACATTTTAGTAATGCTATTCAATAATATTTGGGTGTAGATCTAGTAGATTAGATAATTTATTTCTATAATTAAAACTTAAAATATATATATAAATTCCGCAATATGACATATGTTTCATCTTCTGTTTTAGACAGTTAGCTTTCGACCAAATCTAATGGAATGACTACACCGAAAACTCAATTTGTCAGGACAATAAAATAATTTCAAACAAATGAAAATTTAGTTAGTGCAAAAAATATTTTGTTATTTCAAATAAATAAAGAGTTAAATGAACAAATAATTTGGTTGAATTAACCAAATATTTGTTTGCCTATATTTAACTCAATATTTAATTAACTTAGACAAAATTTGGTATTTTCAAATAAATCGGTTTTCAATGTGGATAAAAAAAAACGGAGCTACTGCTACTAAAACATTAAATATTAATAATATCCCACTAATTATTTCCTTCTTACCATTTCTTAAAACAACATTGGTAAGTTTTTTTTTTTCTGAGGGAAATACATTTTCTTCCTTAAATGTCCCCCAGAATTAAAATAATTTTCTGCTTTGTTGAAATCGCTTTATGTTAATGTGTAGCTATAAGGTTTAGTAGGGCACAAGAACTTTTCGAAATATTTATGTGTCTCGTGTGAAATCAAAAATTTCTGAAAAACCCCAAAAGACTTGTACCAATAATGTCGCACATCATTCCACGGAAAGCAGTTGTACTTAAAAGATAACACTAAGCCTATTACAATGACTATTAATCTCGTTGCGAATGAAAATTATTTCCCTTGGAAAAACCATATGTCAAGCCTCATATCCACCTCTTTTGTCTGAGATTAAGAACAATTTTAAATCAGTAATGCATATTTTTATCGCGAATTTGAATTCTACTGGGAAAATTGCTCTAAGTTAACGACGGTCGCTGAATGTGATCTGGGTATCAACATTTTACGGGTGACTATTTTTTGAAGACACTACTAGAAACATGAATTTAGTTGTACATAAAGCGGGAGGAGTGACAATGAAAAATATAATGTTTTCAATGATTCGTTAATTGTAAGTTGATCCCAATCATCTGCCCCCTGCGCGAATTTCCAAATTTAGACTTCATTTTAAACTCAACTAAGAATCTACTTTGTGGAATTATGTATATAGGGGAATAAAATATTACAAGCAAAACTTTTAAATAGTAAAATGGCTGTAAATATTTTTGGAAAATTTCTGCGTTAACAATTCAAACAAGGAAGACCACCATCTCAATAAGCCGAAGGTAATACAACTTCCTATCTTTTTATAACAAACACAAATTAGACAAAAAAAAACGCCGCAGTGAATTCTTTAAGTATCATTTCAAACGCATGTTAAACAATGCCACTTTTTAAATTACGATGAGTTTTATACTGTATGTAGTCAGATAGAGGCAATTTTAAATTCCAGACCTCTCATTCCTCTCATGATGTTTCCGATTTATCAATTTTAACTCCCTCTCATTTTTTAATCGGAAATTCTTTGAGATGCAATCTAAAGCTAAATTTTCTAAAATTAAACTTAAATCGTTTATCGCGTGATCAACTATTAGAGCCCCTTAAGCAGCATTGTTGGAAAAGATCGTCTCGTGAATACCTTCAACAGTTACAACAACGCAGCAAATGGACCAAAAGGGGAGCCCTTCTTTACAAACAGGACAACTCGTCGTCGTGTTGGAAGACAACATGCCACCAACACTATGGCCCTTAGGAAGAATTGTAGCAGTACATCCTGGAACAGATGGCATCGTGAGAGCGGCAACACTGAAGACTATGCGTGGTGAAATTCGAAGACCAGCGAATAAACTTTGCCCGTTCGCAAATAACAATATTCCATGATTATTCAAGATTCGAAAGTTATTGCTTTCAACGGGGGCAGCATGTTTGAATCCGGCATGTTTGGATTTTCATTTTTAATGCAAGTCTAATATGCCGCAAAAAAAACATTAATTAATTGTGCCAATTTTTTGACTTGTCTTCATTTCATTGTATTATTTTAGACTATGATAAATGAATAAAAAGTATTAATAGAAATTAATTTCAAATAATTTCATCCGTCCTCTCTAAAAAAGTAACTCTAAACAACCTATAATACTAACCATAAGAAAAAAAATATTTTTTTTCTTATATTTGCTCCGTAATCTACAGTTGATCAAGAGCCGATTTAGTGAAAAAATAATTAATTCCGTATTCAACTAAATTCAGACCACTGTGCGGTGATATGGCGATCAAAGATGCTAAAGGCGGAAACGCTGATGTAGCATGCAAAGGCTGACTTGCCTGTTTGTCGCTGGTACGATAAAGTCAAACCCTTACCACCGCTTTAAAGAAATGGTAGAATTTTATGCACATCTGTAACGTCTGCAAAATTATCTGTAAGTATGTATTATGGAAGCTTACAGACGTACAGATAACAGATAATCTCACCATAATTCAATGTATGCTAACGCTGTCAATGTACATGCAGAGAATAGCTAGGTCCTCACCTTAGAGGCTGCTGCACAGTCTAGCACTGATGAGCAGTTTGCACAGTGCAGACTATCAAAAGTGCTGAGTGTTTACTCAATTGCTTCGACAGATGCGCCGAAATGTCATATTTATTGGTAGTGTATTTATTCCTCACTTGCGAAAACAAAAACTCTATCTCCCTTGTATTCATATCAAAATTATTGACGTAACCGTGTGGTATGTTGAACCTGCATTTACCGCAGTTAACATATGTATGGTATCTCAGAGTACAAACAAATAAATCTAACATGTTAGCGACATTTCCTATTAGCGACCAAGTATGTAACTTTTATATTATGACACAACAATGCCTTCTGCCTTAATAAATCTACGAGCGAGACAATGCGTGTGTCTGTACTATTTATTAATATTCAAGAAAATTGAACCATTGCATAATATACGACATGAGATTCCTGCATATTATTATTTAAGATCGGATGCAGGATGCGATTTAATGCAAATAGTTTAGACGTTGTGTCGTGAATGCACTCCCTAATACATATGTCGTGCACGGATTTTGAGCATGCATATTTAATATAAGCAACAGCTGGTTATTTATGTATGAATATAGTATTTCGCTAAAAGATCGCCTAATTATCTCTTTGTTAGCATTTTTAATTAATGAAATCTTGGAGCGCTTCCGCATTTTGTAATTTGTAAACGTGTTTTTTTTTTCGTTTTAGTTAATTTTCTTCCGTGTTTAGCCCGTGACGAATAAGCTTATTTGGTTGTCCTACTTACACAATAAAAATGGATTATTATCTTAATTCGTTTGACCTCACTTGATGCCCATAATTACTATGTCTGACCTTTAAAATATTTATATGAGAATGTTTTTTTTTGTGCGATGTCTATGCTAAGATCTAAACAACATTGTGCATATTTGAATATTTCACACAAAAACTGTTTTTTTTTTATTCTTAAGGCCAAGGTTAAAGAGTTCGCGAGAAGAATTCTTCTTTATAAAGACTAATTATATGGCAGCAGCTATATGAGACAATGTTTATTTTAAGCGTCAACTCTTGTATCTTTCTCTACTATTTTAAAAATATCTTAATCAGCTCTAGCTGTAAATTCACATAAACGTTATATCGGCGTAAAAAAAACCGTTTTTATTGTTATGTACTTGTAGTTAATAAACAGCATAATGAGTAATTTAGAAGAATACTCAGGATGTGCTCTAATTATAAGATAAGAAATAAGACACTGATATGCCATTACCCTAGGCTACACTAAAATTAGAAATATGAGAGGCAATTATTCATATCTGTATCTATATTTAAATATACCCAAATATTTATGCTGCATGAGGTTCTAATAATAACAAACTGAAATTTAATTCATGTACCGTTACTACTACGACTTAATCAATTATTCATTGAATTTCATTTTCTAATTACGACACAACTCATCTAATCACTATACGTTTGCTTAAGGCAATATATTTCGGAGAACCACTGGAGATGGTATCTCAGTATTCTAAGAAACTTTTTGGTAATTAGCAACTGTCTTCTGATACCCACCTGTTTTAATTTACTGCCTACGCGTTTTCTCATTAAATGCATTGTCCTAAAAATTAAGAGAGTTAATTGAATTAGTGAATACACCATTAGATCAATATCTTAACAAATAGCCAGAACATTGTTTCTGTCTGTAGTTTCATTGCTGTAAATATTGTCAAACTACCTGCTTTGAGGAATTTAGGAAAATGTCAATTAGAAAATTCAGAGAAGGTAGTATAGATAGCTAACTTTAGATGCTTTCTAAAGGATAACGTAGTTTAGTCATATCTAGCGAGCTTTTCGTATTATTAATTACTAAACGCACGTAGTTTAAAGTATGTGTTTTTTGATTCCTTCTCTTTGATTATTAAAAAATAAAGTGAAACAAATTAAAAGCAAATGCATACATTCAAAGTTTCAGAGTTAAAACACATTAAGATCGCACAAAATATTTCTTTTAAAAGTACCACTGTTGGTTACAATAGTAAGTACTTTGTGTTTTTTTATACACAAGTGCAGCAATGCAAACTGCTGCAAACTACGGAGTAGTCACTAGGAGGAAAATGTATAATTACTTGTACTTTTGGAAGAGGTAAAATAAATTAATTGATTCCAAAAAATTATTTCTGTCCTCGTATACTTATAATCTAATATTTGTAATTCCATATCAAAACACGCTTGCCAATAAAGAGAAATTGATTTGCCTTCTCTTTTCATTGGCGGCTCGTGAGTTATGGAAGAGGGTGGGCACAAAATAAAAATAGATAAATAAATTAAATTCGAAAGTGTACTTACTGTAAAGCCAAAACAATTTGATCCTATAGTATATTTATAAAACAATTAAGAAGTACACTTTCGAATTTAATTTATTTATCTATTACTACTCACCTAATTATGGACTCTCAAACATACAAAATAAAAACGTACCTATTTTTTGTACATAAAATCTAGGAGAATTTTCCAAATTTTATACACATAATTAACCGGTGCAAAATATGACCATTTTTTCCACATCTTCGTTGTACTTAATTTTATATCGCAAAGAAGCAATATCTAACTATTCACGTATGTCCATTTTGCCTAAAACACTAAAATCCACGCATGCATTCATGTGAGAAACGGAATTTTCGTGTTTCTTTACCCTCTCTGAAATATGCTTTAAATCATTCAACCCTCGTTTATTCCACTCACTCTTTGTTGTTCAATGGAGTGCTCACTCATCTATTGAACAGATTTATAAAAGTTAAGACATGGATAAAATCTAACATTTTTTGAAAAAACAACCAAGTCTTTATTTGTTGGGTTAGCTGTATGAAAAATAATAGAACTGGTATGATGAGTGAAAACACATTTAGCGCATTGTTTTAACAATGGCATGCAAATGAAATGTTTTAAATGTATCTACAGTTTAGTATGAACCTTTTTTAGTACATTTAGTTATTTTAATTTGTTTACATAAATAACAAAGTCAACATTAACCTAATGTTGCTACCGTTAGTACAGAAGCATTCAATATCTGCTCTCTGCTTTGTTCAGGAGAGTACCAATGCTTCACAAATGTCCATTATATAACTTTTATTGCAATCACACACACTGTACATTCTCCAAAAACATCACAAAGTCGACAAAAACTTGTAGGTGATTTGCGGTTAACCAAAGAATATTTACCAACTGCAACCATCTAAAAGGAATTTCTTCTGCAAATGTACGGTCGGTTTCAAACAGGCCGTTGACATACATTCTTCAAAACGTGCAATGTCGAAATTTCACCTCTAAGTGCATCCAATCTTAGAAGACTGAATTAAATACCGATCAACAATCGAAGAATGAAACTAATTAAGATAAAATGGGCCAATTAGCGTTACGTTCGCGTTAGTTGTGGCTTACGTAAATATTTTTTTTCCTAAGGCGACGTCCATCCCGTCGGTTTAGTGTCACATATCGAAACTTCAAGTACGGCTTCAGGGTGTATTTCTACCAGAAGACCAAGAAGAAAAAAATGCCGAAGTAAAATGTAATTTATCGTGTCATGTGGACGGCACGATGTTGAGTGTGTGTTTTTTAATAAATATTCATATACCTATTTAATGCTTTCCTTTGCATAATTAATCAACGCCAGTCGTTAAGACAAAATGAAAACTGATGAGTAGCCGATGGATACAGATGGTGTCAGGGACTGCATGTAGAGGAAAGAAGTTGAAGGTCAACTAATTTATTATTATTTAAAGACATCATGTATAAAATGTCTGTGATTAGGTATTTTGATGGCCGGATGTGCAATTTTTTCGTTTTGGTCGTCATTATCGAAATATTATTTTTAACGAAAACAATCAATCAAAATAATTCTTCTATATTGCAGGAACTTATAAATTTAAGTAATAATATTTCGTTAAACCTTGAAACCGCTGCAAATAGCGTACCTTGGTTTTCTGGTAGCATACAAAGATAAAATATAAATGTGAAATTACGCAACACTACATTTTTAAGTGTTATTAATTTTTTTAATGAAGTGAGGCAAAAACTATGAGATTAAATTAGTATAGCATGTAGTACGACATGTTGTGGCCGTACTAAAAATCTAATTTACGTGACTAGTTATCCGAAAAATTATGTTAACAACTGCTCTACAGTTTTAAACACATTGTCTTTATTAGAAATTACCAAAAAAATAAACCATAATTCTTTCAAGTGTAAAGATAATTAAATGAAGCGATATAAAGCAGTTTAATAACGGTTCATAATGCAATATTAAAAATTATAGACGTGCTGCTGTTTAAACGATAAAACAAGAAAAAGTAAAATACTTTTAAACTAATGTTAATTTCTACCTGGCAAAAAGTCATATTTGATGTTACGATTTCTTAAGCATGAATAGTTTTATCAAATCGTCCATCATTAAACTTTTTCTTCAATTTTTATGACACACATTTCTTGGGATTTTTGCCATCAATATTACTTCTTGCTCACAGAAGACATTGTTGTATTTCGAAAAGCGGCATTTCCCGTTGTTTGTGCCCACCCGAATTCTTTGAATGAGTTTCAATTCCCGGTGATGTGGTGACAACTTTCTGGCTTCGGGATGCTTGATCTGGGAGGATATTTGCTATTGCTTTGCATTTTGTCATTCATTTACAGACTACCAGAGCCAAACCAAACGGCGTAACAGGTTGAAAAACTGGCCATACCGGGCCAAGACTCCCACACTATTAAACCACTAGGTTGAACAAGTACCGGGCAATCACATAAAGTCAATGTATTTCGACGTATTGTACTCAGGCAGCATACACGATAAAGTGAGCTACTACAGTTGCAGGAAATGCATGTGGTTATTATTGAACTTACAATGGTCAGAGAATAACCCAATAACTTCATGCAGGTGGCTGCGAGGGAGTTGCACGTAATATGCTGCTGTTGTGGATAGCAGCCTGGGAATAGCTATTTACATTAGAGGGCAGTAGGTGTCATTTACAGCGCGAGAATTCAGCTCGTGCTTGAAGAATTTGAGCGCTGTAAATGACCTAACGGCCACACCTACTGGTGCATTAACTAACAGGTAATACTGTGTTTACAGTTGACAAGGCCAAAATAGGTTTTTACGTTCCTGACAGCAGTTGACTTAGAATCCTTTAATATTCTGGTATAGAATAGTAGTCTATTGATTTATAAAGATATTGAGTGTAGTCGATCAAATAGGAAGGATGAGCTTTAGTTCCATATAACTTCATTCCGCCAAATTCATCGGCAGTTCTATTATCTAACCTTTCTTTAGAACTTTGCTTCTAGGACATTATGGAAACGATCATCTCTTTGGGTGATGACTCTTTTTCGCCTAGGTTATGGTATTCTGGTTAGCAGGTCAGTCTTCTCATAGCGTTGGTGCACCTTTTGCACAACACAAAGGCTCTTTCCAATTGTTGCAGTTTCACATTTTCCTTGGTCATCTTGTACCAACATTACAATTCTTACCGCAATAAGCAAGTTCTAAAGGCATAATGATATTACACCATGTGATCGACAGATTTTAAAGACAGAAATCAATGCTAAACCAAAAGGAAATCACTAAATGTGAATTTTCACTTCCGAAGAGTGCATGGACTTTATAAAAGTCGTAAATACATAAACGTTTGCTTTGTTTCGTTCTCTGCTTTTTTGTTTGCAATTTTTCATTTATAATCAACAAGGCAATAAATTATTCTATTCTATTCCATTCTATTCTATTCTATTCTATTCTAGTTTATTTTATTCTATTCTAAATACTGTGACAGATAACATGAATGACAAATAACATTCCTAGGAAAATTATTAAGCTCCTACAATGATTTACAATTTGCAAATATAAGGTTACAATAGAAAATTCTAAAATTTCAATGTGACTTCAATTTTTTTGCTCTAGAGTGTATTTACTTGAAACCTTTTTTTATAATAGACACTGGCTGCTTCCAAAGTTTTGGCCATGACAAATAGGCCAGCTTCAGTTTTTCTTAAATATCTCGCTTAATGCACATTTTAGGCCGTATAGGTTTTAGTACTTCCCCACTTCAAAAATGAACTCTTTTTTTAGAATTTGTTAAAAAAGTGCCATATTTCGTTTAAAAAAACAACTTGACGTTCATATGCACTTCAAGCATTCTCCTAGAACTATAAGTATGGAACCGTTTTATGGATCGTTTCTTATGCTAAAACATTTATTTGAAACTGCTCCAAAATTTGTGGAAAAAGCCATGATAGTTCTAGTTTTCTTAAATATCTCGCTTAATGTTCATTAAGTCATATAAGTTTAAGTTATTGACGAAAAATCATCATCAAAAGAAACACTTTGACATATATTTAAGACTGAGTTGAGGTGTCAAAAAGCAGTGGTACCAATCCACATCTACTAACTATTACTTTGGTGTATTAATTGTTAAAGTAGTTAGTTAGTTAGTAAGTGATGGCAATCGCATGATTGGTTAAAGGACTTGCAAGCGACTTAACTGTCACTGTAAGAAACACTACCCCTAGTGTTGCTCTTGCTAGAATGGCAGCAACATCAAAACAACCTTATTTACCATTTCACTCACAACATTAAGTTTGGTCTT
>RXPK01000276.1:0-108392 GCA_004143645.1 Protaetia brevitarsis
GCGACTGCCTAAGCAAAACAACATAGCCGAACCGAAGTTCTCGCCGAATGGCGATCAACTGCGCGTGAGAATGCGCAACCCTCCCGCCAACCAATGATTTCTGGTTTATTTTGTGACTAAGTATGTCATTACGTTGACGATATGCCGGAAGGGTATGGAGGATAAAACATTCGCATACAGGAAGATCTGACGATATTAATTGCTTGATTGTGTTATTTCCGAATGTTTGTATATTTACAGCTAGCGTAATTGTTTTCACTGTTATATTTTTTATTATAACTAAAGATTATTTCCTCCAAATAAAAGATTAATGTCTGTCTTATTTCAATAGCTAATGAGATTGATCCTATAGGTTTCATTAGCCGAATAGGAAATATGTTTGTCATAACGTTTAATTTGAATAAAAAGAAAACATCTCCGTATACGTATGATACTCTGGTTAAAATAGGATTTTTGACTGAACCGCAATCTTTTTAGCTATTTTTCATAATCTGTTCACGAATATCTTTTAGAATGGTGCAGGAGCAAATAGAATTTGCCTTCTCACGCTAGTAAGGATGATATATTCAACTGAAAATCTATATCCAATCAATGAAAATATATATAGGCGATGCGATACATTTCCAAATTACATGATATATCAGCTTCTTTTTTTATAATCTTTATTGACCTAATGACTTACTCGTGGTTTTTAGCTAGCAAATTATTAAATCAATCAAAAACATGCTGAAATAATGATTACATGAATTCCAACGTTTCCATTACATACACAAACCTGCCATAAAAATACAGTACCTAGGCAAATTAAGCAAGTCACGATTTCTTTCATTGTAGCCAAAGTACTTCTAGAATTGTTATAATTGGAAAAAAACTCGTTTTACTATCGAATAGTAGCAGTATTGTAAACACAGTGTAGTGCGCAACTGGGGGAATCACTCAAATTTAACGTCTGAGTATCGAATGCCTGTGCAATAAAATAGCACTAAGCTTAACAAGCAAAGTGTGTGTTTGGGTGATTCTAGACGCAAATAAAAGTTTTATTTTAAAGGCTATTATATTTGTAGTATTCTTAATAAATTTTGAAGAACTTATTTAGAACAATTGTTCAATTGTAGTGGGTCGGGCAAGACATTGTACAGAAGAAGAGAGGAGTTTAATTTTAAAATTGCATAGAGAGGGACGCAGTTACAATTTTATACAAAATTTATTAAATTTGTTCTGCCAAAAAGTTGTAAATGCAATTATGTGGCAAAATAAAAAGAAATCGCGGAAAAATGTAAAACGACCAAAAAAAAAGATAGAAAAATTATAAAACTTGCGAAGAAGGACCCATTTATAACTTCCTCAAAAATAGTAAGTGAATTAAATCTTAATATTAGCAGTACTACAGTTAGAAGAGGCTTGTTATCCAACACTGTGTACGCTAGGAGACCAAGAGAAGTGCCCTTCTTACAACTGCAGCATATCAGAGCACGGTTGGAGTTGCCAAAGAATATATTACTTGGCCATCTCTCGATGAGGAATATAGTTGGGGTGACGAGTCTAAAATAAGCTTATACAATAACAATTGTGATGGTCAATATGTACGGCGACCACCGAACTCTGCACTACTCCCACTTTACACAAAGAAAACCATTAAACATGGAGATGCTAGATAATGATCTAGGCAATTTTTCTTGGTAGGGGAAAAATTTTCAAAATTCCAGGCATTATACGCAACTATGTATTTAGACATAGTACAATAACATTATGCTACCATATGCAAAAAAAAGTGCTCGGCACTGTAGGGGAGAAGTGACTCTCCTACAATCCCTGTAGGGAAATCGAAAACAAGTGTATGAGTCAGGCGGCCAGTAAACATCGGCTATTGAAATTAAAAACAATTGTAGATGGCTGTCGCATATTAGACACTTCAACGTAATGACAATTGGGTTTAAGAGTATTTAATATTTATTGATTATTAGTAATAAAGTGTAGTTTATTCTAAGATGACATCGTACGCAAATAAATATGCATTACACTCGAGCAATAAATAAGCGAACGATTCGAAATGCGACGAGCAAGAGAGAAAATATCGGTTCCATTTTTCGCTCATGTCTTACTTATTGATTAGCGCATCGTGCACGAAAAGTTGACACTATTTAAACTATTTTTGCAATATATTTTACTTTAAATTCACATGCGATATAAATGTCATTTCGTAAAATAACATGAGACTTCTTCATAATTATAATTATTTGAGTATGTTTGAAATAATCTTGATTTATGGCGGGAACTAACGTTTGTAAGGTCACCTATAAGTTCATAGGAATACTGGATGGAGAGAATACCATAATTAATTAGAGATTTACCTCCTCAACCAGCATTTATTTACCATTAGTCGTAAATGATATTATAAAGGTTCTGTATAGTATTCCAATTATTTTGGATGTCATGGTAAGTTAGTCAAACGCTTCTTTAATGTTTAAAATGTGCACATTTAATTATTGTTAGTAAGAAAGGAAGCAAATAACGAAAAAATACATTGTGTTCTCTTAAAACTGAAACACTTTTTACATGTTTAGCAGAAGCGACAATTTCTAATGGTCAAAATATGTTAGAGAACGTAGTTCATTATCAATAACTTATTAAAATCGTAATTAATTATGATGTTGTGGTACCATACGCTTCTACGATGTCATCACCTTGGATAACCTGGTATAAACGCAGCACTTGTAATATAAAAATAATATGTATTTCATTTCATATATCTAAAATGTAAATATATAGACATATTATATAAACAGCATACTTCATTTGATTTTTTTAAAAAGATAAATTAACAAAAAATACTTGTCGTAAAATAAAAATAAACTGACTAGAAATATCGCAGAAGTTATTAATCAAATGTTTATAATAATTAACAAAAATAAAATATTTCAAAAATAAAATAGAAATTTTCAAATAAATAATAAAACAAACAATCACTCATGGAACAATGATCAAAATGTCGGTTTAAATTGATTTTTTTTTATATATTCACATCTTTCACACAAAATAACGCACTCATTATGATAAGTTTTTGGAAAATAAAAATTTGCGTTTCCCATTCTTTGTAAAAACGCACGACCATTTGCGCTCGGAATATCCACTATATTTAACTCAACGCTCTACGTTTCAGTGACTCAATGTGCTCTGTGTCGTATGTTATATTCTCCTCGATAAACTTGCAAAAACGCTTTAATTAGTTTGGAATATAAACAGTTAGTTCCTACGGGCCACCTCGGCCGAGCGCTGAGCTAAATAATGACCCGAAACATACAGCAAGATTTATAAAAAATTGGTTTGTGAGCACAATATTAAAGTCATGGATGGCCAGCGCAGCACGGGATTTTAAATCCTATAGAGAATCGTGGGTTATGTGAAGAAGCACTTGTTAATAATAGCCTTCTTCACATCAACCCACAGATTCGGGTTCTAGTAGCGTTTCAGCGCCGCCGTTTCATCGCCCGCCGTTTCAGCCGGGACGTTTCAGCGCCGGGAACGTTCAGCGCCGACCGTTTCAGTCGCCGGACGTTTCAGCGCCGGCGGACGTTTCCAGCGCCGGACGTTTCAGCGCCGCGTTATTAACATGGTTAAACCATGGATAATTGATGATCATTCTTATTAGAATTTTTGTACCATTGTATTTTTGCAAACTACATATGTAACACTTTCGAATTTATTGTGATTGATACCATCCCTTTTCTGCCTATAAAAATAGTCTAGCTTATGTAAAATATGAGAATGAATGCAATGGAGTCGTGAGCTTCGTGAATAGAAAATTTTTTAAGGATAAAAAACTTTTCCGATACATCTAAGGTAAAACAGATAAATAAAATTTACTCCAATAAGAAAAGTTTATTTATCTGGTGTTTCCTCGGTTTAGTTCTAGGCGTTTCGACGGTGACCATTTCGACGCTGGAACGTTTTGACCGCCAAATTGCGAATACCAGTTGAATTTTGAGGATGACTGTTTAAATGATAATTTCTTTTTGCGAAACATTGGGGGGGGGGGGTATGAATCAGCAATGTTTCAAATCATATTTTTAACATTGGAGGGTGAGAGGGGAAGAATTAGTTTTAAATGATACTTTTTCGTGTTTTTGTAACATCGGGAGAAAGAATGCATTATAAATGTTTTAAATCATTTTTTAATAAGTAAAGGTGTGGAAGGGATTGGTTTTCTCTTAACATGCAAATGTTTTTTTTTTAGAATATTGGGGAGAGGATTGCATTAGAAATTTTCAAATAATATTTTTTTTAACCATTGGACGGGTGAGAGAGGAGAATTAGTTTTTTAAAATTTTTTTTTCTTGTTTTGAAACATCGGGAGAAAGAAGCATTATAATGTTTCAAATATTTTTTTTTAATATTGAAGAATTGAGGGGAAGGGCGATTAGTTTTTTTAATGACAATGTTTATGATTTGAAACATTTTTAACGCTTTCTCTCTCTCTGATGTTTCGAAAAAAAGAAAAAAAATATTTAAAAAATAATTCTTACCCTTCCTCCTCCATCTTCCTATTATTAAAATAAAATGATTTAAAAACTTTTAATGCTCCTCTCCGTTGTTAAAAAGAGAAAAAAAAATATATACATAAAACATTCTACCCCCCCTTCCCCTTCCAATGTTAAAAAGTTATATTTTTAGCATTCCATCCGTCCTCTTTCTAGTTTCAAAAAAGAAAAAAAAATTACCATTAAAAAAAAACATTCCCCTCTCCTCTGCCCGTCCCAATGTTAAAAAATGTTTAAACATTCTGATGCATCGTTCTTCCGATGTTCCAAAAAAAAATATCTTTAACAAATAATTTCCGTTTAACCTTACCAACGTCACCAGTTAGGAGCGACGCGTTCTGCGTGTCCCCATCCGCAGAAAATGAAGCACTTTAGTAGATAGTATTGCTCGTCGATTCATTATATTATTAAAATAAGATCGCGCGATTATATTAATGCTAAATAAAAAAAATAGCCAATTTTTTTGTGTTTTATTTATTATTTAGTACTGCTATTTTTATCACAAGCAAATATTCCAACATGATGACTTAAAATATAAATCTTAGTGGAATTAAAGACACCTTTACGTTATTAATATCCTATAAATATACATACTGATATTAAACCCGAAGATTCATTTAAGCCGAAAACTCTAAAGCAACTATTCCTGGAAACCCTGTTAAGTATAAAATTTAAGTTACCTTAACCGTGAATTCGGCGTTGTCAATTGAATATGGGCCGATCCGCGGTATCAGAATTTCCTTCCGTCGTTAGACCTTCCCAGGACGCAATAAACGTACCCTCGAAACTTACCACACAATCTCGTAAAGAATGGAATCGGATTCTGAGCACCTAAACGAAACAGATCTTAGAGCTGACGTTAAACGTTTCCGGAGTGTTCAACCGCCTTCCTTCGTGTGCTTCCCTTGAGCATTTCAATTGTTATCTATACCGAAGAGTGTGTAAAAACTTGCCACGAACACCCAGAATCTATGGAGTGAAACGCATGTATCAACCTGTAGTATAAAATGTATTCCTTCCGTTTGTTATTCTGGCACACCTTCCACGAATCTCCGAAGAATAGTCGATTGTTACCGAAAGGCCCACCTTTGATAAGCAGCTTATGTTTTCTGGTATTACCAAATACTTACAGCCGTGAATGGGAAAAAAACACCATCAATATCTTTAGCAGTGAGACATACAGAGAGATTGAATGAATTTTCAGAATTCTGAACTTTACGGTAAATTAGAAGGGCGGCACTCCTAAGTCCGGTTTTTGAATATAGGGTGTTAGGTAACATGCGGCAAAAATTCAAGGTTATCCTTGGTCTATCTAGAATATTTTTCTATGGTATTTGAAAAACCCTTTGTTCGAAGATACAGGCGTACAAGATTGCGACAGTAACAAACATTATTATGTAGTTGCTCGATCACATAAATGCCTTTCTCCAGCCTGGATACAAGCATCAATCTTCTCGCATTGACTGGGAACTCTCAACAACCGGGTCGTTTCAATTGATACACCCATCAATTCGATTCGCAAATCTTCAAATTTCCACTGAGGTAGCGTAAACTATTGACTCAAGCGATCCCCGAAGAAAATAAAAGGGTTTAAGTCTGGATGATCAGGCCATGCGTGTGGCCCACCTCGACAATCAGCATCTCGGTTGTTGTTTAAAAATTCGAGCAACCAACTGAAATTGTGGTTGTACATCGTGCATAAACCACATTGTAATTCTTCGTATGGGCATCCTCCAGAACTCGGCATTGCTTCCAAAAAGTCGTACAGCACGCCAGTAAGTCTTCCTGTAGAATACTTGGCCCATTATATAGTCACTCACATTCAACTCAACAGTCAACGGAACTGATGTTGAAAACTCTTCAAGACTCATGCGGATTTCATCTGCCCAACATGTTATTATTATTTATAATTCAATAAAGACATTGTTATTATTTTTATTATTACGGAAAATTCGTTATTGCATTTCTTGAGAAACTGGCTTCATCGCTAAAAAGAAACTGTGTCAGGAATAGAGGGATGCGAACTAATGTTTGCAATATCCATTAACATAATGCAATACGTGGAGGAAAATCAGCTGGTAGTAGTGTCTGAACGCGTTGAATGTGGTGTGGATACAACAAACTGTCCTTAAGAATTTTCCAAACTGTCCAACGATTTACATTTAAAGTATTTGCAATTTTTCGCGTAGAACTACCAGGATCTTCCTCTATCATCTGCAGCACATTCTATTCGAATTGTACCGTTCTTGCAGTCATTGATCTTCCTTGCCCTCCACTTCCATTTCATTGAGTCTGTTTCACGAAGACGTCGATGAATGTTATCTAAGGTTTTTCGGCCGGGGACATTACGGACAGGAAATCGTTCAATGTACAATCGTCTAGCTTCTAATGAGTTGCCATCAGCTAGTCCATACATGAAATGTATGTCACTCATCTCGGCGTTCGTATACATCATGGTAGAGGATTTCACTAACTATTAAAGACACGTCAAACAGCCAAACGTCACTCAATCTAAACAAATGCGACCGATGAGACGTATTCAAATGAAATCCACTACTAGATAAAACAGCCTTTCATGTGATCGAGATCGAAAAAATAACAACGCATTGTAAAACAATTTTTTGTATTTGATAAACTCATTGGCGCACACCATACTTTTATTTACATTAATAATTTCAACGAATATCGAATATGGTTGTTGCAAATTTTGTTCGGCCTGTATCTTCGAAACAAAGGGGTTTTTCAAAACTCATCATAAGACAAAATATTCTTAGAATAAACCAAGGGGGAATAACCCCTTGAATTTTTGCCGCATGTTTACCTAACACCCTGTATGTCCAGGACCCGGTCACAGTCTATCGTACCGCACCCAGCGTATCGGAAAGACGCGGCCTATATCCATTACGGATATAAAACAAATTTAAATGGAATATTTGCTTTAAATGTTGCAGTTTTGTTTTTTACCAATGCATCTGATAAAAAAATTGTAATTTTTTAATTAAGAATATTAGATAATAGGAAATTATGTATTAAATAATGCACTATTTTTTAATACACTAGCGATTATTTTCTCTTTAATATTATTTCATCACAGCTTCATAAATGACGCAAATGTACGTGTTAATTCGGGCGGAAATCCCTCTTGATTAGACTATGTTTCGGGTCTGCTTATTTTTCTTATATATATTACCGTTTGGTCTGTACCCGGTAAAAACATCGAAATTTGCCCAACCTATACAGTGAAGGAAATATGTATGTGGACAGATTTCTAACACGTAGGCAACACAAATTACAGATAACGTACGGGAATATCACCCCTCCCGACACCATCGCAGTAAATTGCAAACATTTTGTGATCGTAGAAAATGTAGGGGATAGAATTATTATTTTAAGATATATCTGGAAAAAACGTTGAATGAACGTAATGATCTAAACAAATCCATTTAGAATAGAATAGAATAGAACTTTATTTAGCAATAGCTAATATTAGTACATGTAATTTACATTAATATTTATCTATAACATTACTTAATAAAACTAATCTCTTAAATGTATTTAATATTTTCACTATCTTTTATAAAGCCTGGTAACTCATTGTATAATGCGATACCACCAACAAAAATACTATTAAGTTGTTTTTTCCCTATTATATGGTTGTATGAAAAAGTTGTTAGTATTCCTCGTATAATGGTTGTGAATTTCACCAACATATTGTATCCTATTCTAAATACTCGGGGTACACTACCCAACTTAATTTATGAATAAAATTAATGTCCTATAAGTTACTAGCTGGTTAACATTCATGATATTTAACGTATTCAACATAGTGTTTATTGGCGTATATACGGTTACATTTCAAAAATTACCGCATCGCTCTGTTTTTGGACTTTTTGTTAGTTGTTGTAATTCACCTTTAGTCAGCATCCACAAAAACAGTTGAACAAAATTGTAGGTGTGAACAATCAATGCCTTATAGTAATCTATGCATAATATTATACCGACATTTGTCTTCCTATTCTATAGAGTAAATTAATTTTTTTAGTCATTTTGCTTAATGATATATTTAACATGTTCCTTAAATTCTAAATGTTTATTCATTATTACACCTAAGTATCTAATGTGATCTACTTTATCTATATCGATGTCGTTTATTTTTTTCTAACTGTATTCAACTACTTAACTTATATCTACTTCCAATACACATAAACTTAGTTTTATTAACATTAATACAAGACGATTTTTGCATAGCCATACAAAAAGTCTTTCAAGTTCCTCATTCAACGTATTCACCATACTTTCAACATTATTTCCACTAATATAGATCATTGTATCGTCAGCAAACATACATATCTCACAATTTTGAATAACCGACACCATATCATTTATGTAGATGTTGAACAACATTGGACCCAGCACTGTTCCCTGTGGCACTCCATGTTTTGTTTTTTGTTATCAGACACACAGCCGTTGTATTTTACTTTTTGATACCTATCTTCTAAATAACACGAAAAACCACTTTTTTAACCGTCCCTTGTTATTTCCCACGAATCCTAATTCTTTATTAATAACTCTCTGTTGACTGTTTCAAAAGCTCGCTTAAAATCCAAGAAAACTGCAATAATGATTTTACCTTCGTCCATTTCTTTTAACCATTTATCACAAATGTCTACTATTACCGTCTCACATGAGTGATCTTGCTTAAATCCCGATTGATTCGCCACCAATATATTATTTTTATCACAATATTCGGATAATTGGTTTTTTACAGCGATTTCCAAAACTTTTTCATATACTGGCAAAGTGTTAATAGGTCTAAATTCTTCACAGTTCTTGGTTCCATTTATTTTTTGTACCGGCGTTATATACGATATCTTCCATTCAGTAGGGACTATTTCCGGGTCCAATGATGTATTTATCACATCTAGTAAATCTGTTGATTGTGACTAGGCACGCATCCCTAAAAGTTTTTGTGTTTATTCCATCGCCCGCTACATCCCCAACTTTCTTTAGTGACTTCAATATAGTTTTTACTTCTATCATTGTTACACTACGAAATTCATTAAAACCAACTTTATCATATTTGTAGCTATCTTGATATATTTCATTATCCTTTGGAATTTGGTCGACAATATCATCTATACTATTAACAAAGTATTCATTGAATTTTGTGGCTATTTTTAAGTTCTCAATTTCTCCACCTTGCTGAAATTTTATACATTTAGGAATGGACTGCGGTTGTAGTATTTATAAACCTTTTAGAATTCTTCCAAAGTTGTACTGTATTGCTTCTATTTTTATCAAGTATTCTATAAAATATTTTTCCTTTGCATTTCTAATTAAACAGATTACCTTGTTTCTAGATATTTTGTATCTTGTCCAATCTTCCATTTCTTTGGTTAATATTGCTTTCCTGTAGTTATTATCACGGTTAGTCATTTCTTGCCTAATGTCACTATTCATCCATTCGTTACATCTGGCATTTTTTATTATATTTTGTTTACTAATTGGACACATTACATTAATAGCGTTTGCTATCGAACTTATCCATGTATCTGCTAATTCATTAACATTCGTAGTATTGTTGTTCCATGGTGACCTTAATATTTCATTATGCAATGTATCTACGTTGTAGTTTTTATATGATCTAGTTATAGTTTGTTTATTTTCATTGCGATAGCCATCTATTTGTATGGATAGAATACAGTGGTCACTAATTTTAGGTGTTGTGCTGAATTTTATGTTGCAAATATTTATTGTTAGTAACAATGTAGTCAATTATTGTTTGGCTATTATTTGTAATTCTTGTTGGAGTCGATACTATCTGATATAAGCGATTTTATAAATAATGTCTTTAATTTTTTGCAATAGAACGTATCTTACTAAAATCTATATTAAAATCTCCTATTAATAATTATATTTCCGTCGAAATCAAGCGATCGTCAATAAAACCTTCAATATATTCCAAGAAAAAATTATCATTTGTTGAGGAGGATGATATAATTACTGTTAACAAATATTTTTGTCTACATATATTAACTTCTGTGCATATTAACCATAGGTAATTTTCGACACAAATAAGTTTACTTGGTAATGAATGTTGTCTTTATATACAGTAAAACTCCGCCAGTTCTTCTATTATTAGTTTGTTGCATTTATTACTTCATATCCTTCAATGTAAACTTCTGTATCAATTATATTGTTATCAATGTGCGTTTCTACTAATCCAATTATAGCTGGGTTCCATCTGTCAATAAGTTCTACAATAGAATCTTTATTGTTAAGAAATCCTTGGCAGTTAAATACAACAATCTGTATGTTTGACGTAGTTTCTGTTTTATTTAATTGCTATTGATATCTAGCTTTCGATTTTGTTTTTCTAATATTCGATTATAATGTGGACATTTTCTATCAAACGCAGTATGATTTACGTCGATGTCAATTTTGAGTTTATCAAGTACTTCTTACAATTATGCACCTTTACTATACTGGAGTACATTTACTTGTTCCATGTTTACCGGCACACTTACCGCAGTATTCTTCATTTTTACATTCCTTGGCGAAGTGACCGTATCCTGCGCATCTATAACATCTAATAATGTTAATGTATTCATATATATTACACTTTCTCCATCCTACGTTTAATTTCGTTTTCTCTATAATATTTGTATATAGTTCGGGATGAATGCATAATATAATATTTCCATAATTTTCTTTTTCTGTCCAGGTATTTTCGTTCAACTTTAATTTTGGTTTGTATACTTTCGTCAATATTGATTAATTCGTTTTGTGTTATAATTGAGTCCAAAATTTTTTCAATTGCTTTCATCAATAATGTCTTTTTCAACCCCTGTAACAATTATTTTCGGGTGTTTTAGTTTTGGATCAATTATCTGCATATTTTTACCAATCTTTTTTTCGACATTTTCTCTTAACTTCTCTTTAGAGTTGTTATCACTGCAGTAATTTACCACGCTACCTTTTCCTACCAGTTTGTATTGTTCAATTCCTACAGCTAATTCGCTGGATCTATCTTTTTTCTTTATATCTCTTTCTGTCTCCTGTGATTTTTGGCCGTCCTTTTTTGGCTTTATCAGTATAGCATCTTTATTATTTTTTAATATTTCACTATATGTGAAATTTGTTGCTACTTTGTTTGCATTATCTTTAACTACTACAGTTTCCAAAATTTTGTGAATTAAATTATTTTGTTCAGTTATGTGTTTTGATGCAACTCGTTAGTTTTTCATACATATTATTTATCTGCTGGGAAATCTTTTATTGCGACAAATAGGGCATATATACGCAATAAATATCCGTTTCACCTAATTTTTTTGCTGTTTTCACACTTATTCCCGGTGAGCATTTATTGTTCTCTCTTCCTCGCACACAAAACATTTAACTGTTCTATCGGTTCTCCTAAACTCGGTATTACACACATTGCATTTATTATTTGACATATTTTATGAAAGAAAAACAGTTCACAAAATAAAACTTGCACTAGGCAGAAAATCATAAAAAAAGAACATATAAATTCTATATTATCAAACTTAATTTTAAGAGGAATTTAAATCCCAAGAAAAATGTTCTACTCCCACAGGATTCCAACCTATACACTATCGTTTACCGGACGAACGCTCTACCATTTGAGCTTGCGAGGAGTGTATGTAGGTTCATACGAAAATCGACTCATCTTGAAAGGCCGGCAGTTAGGCGAATTATGCAAAGATTGCAAGCTTCTTACAGTATGAAATCATCAAATGTTAACAATAATTCGTTATTGATTTCTTACTGTGAGAAGCACATCTTCAGCAGCAATCTTTACCCTATACTATCAAAGTCTATTGAGCATATTAGTCTGTTATTCTACACCATTATGACGTTTATTGTAAGAAAGGTCGGTAGTCTTATAATTGGTAATCGCAAACAGTCTGTATTAGGTTAAAATTAAGGGAATTAACTTTTTAAATTTTTACGTAAATTTGTATTCTATAGTAAATAAGTAAACGTTTGTTTTGGTGCTTTAATTTTAATGGTTGTAAAATATTTACTGTAACGTTGCGCCATGAGATTTGGCAATATTTACCGCAAAAGATATAAAAAGGAGTTCGTTACTGCATAAAAACTATAGTCTGTTTTTAAACTAGAAGGAGCGTTTTATATTCTCCGCGCTAAAACCTGTATCTGCGATTGGTTATTTCGCAGATAGGTTTACACAGACAAAATGCGAAATATTACAGTAAATTTGACATATCGATGTCAAACGGTTGACAACTTTCGGCTTTGCTGTTGTTTTTCTTGTTATATTGCTCTGTCAAACGTAAACGACCCCGTTCTTTTAAGAACGAAATAATAAGTAGTATGTACGTGTTTTCTCAATATCGATATTAAACCCACAAGTTCAGGATTACATTCACCTTCAAAAAAGCGCAAACGTTTAGACTTGGGACATTTATCGGTAGCTGAAAAGCAGCGTATTCTAAATATGTACAAGCCGTTGCGAACTAATGAAGTAAAATCTTAGAAAAACTGCTACCATTTCTAAAATTAGCAACACCGTGGGTAAGTTTTGACAGTTTCAATACCAATTTTATAAATTTCTGCTTTAAGGAGTTGCAAAGTCAACAGTGTACCGAACCGTAAAGGAGTATGATGATGAAACTGGCGCAGTTACTGTCAAAACACAGTGGAGGACGACCTGGTATTGTTCCCACATATGATGAAGCAGTTAAAATAGTCTTTGCCGCAAATTGTGCTTGCATTTCTTCTATAAGAACGAATTTACCCACTTGAGAAAATTTGATTGAAATTATACACGTCCAGATTTACCACAAATGTGGCTTCTTTCACTGCACAAATTTCTATGAAGCAAATTAATTTTAAGTACATGAAACGTAATCGTTAAAGTCATCTTTATAGGACGAGACGACATCATTAGATGGAGGACGAAAATATTTAGCTTCAATTAAGAGTTTAGAAGGGAAGGTCGACCAATTATTATGTGGATGAAACGTGGGTGAATGAAGGTCAATGCAAAAGGAAAAAATCTGGTTTAGACAATTAGTGTAGAAAACCGACGTCAGGCATTCATGAAGGACTGTCTTACAGGATTAAGAAATCCTGTAGGAAAAGAAAGAGCTTATTGTTTACATGTTGGATCTGAACATGCTTTGTTGACTGGAGGATGTTGCGCTTTCGGAGGCAAGAAAAACTGAAGATTATCATGAGGAGACGAATGCGGAGGTTTTTGAAGAATGGTTTGACAATTTGTTGCGAAAATTACCGGACAATGCTGTCATAGTCATGGACAATGCATCATACCATAGTCGTAAATTGGAGAATATTCCAACATCATCTAAGAAAAGATATGCGGGAATGGCTGCAAGTTAAGCAGACTCAATTTAGAGACGATATGGTTCGATCTGAACTTCTGAGAAAAAAAATATTGTGAGCGCTTTTGAGGTAAATATCCTTTGGGAACTAGGGAATTTATAATCGAAATATTATTTTTATTCTTGTTGTATTATTATTATTAATAAAGACATTACCATTTAGTGATGGGCAATCGATCCAAAAATTATTCAATAAGCGTAGACGATATGTAGTCACTACGCTAAGAAAAATCGGAATCTTTTCTTCTTAACGATTCTGATTCTTTTGCTAAACGATTCAAATATCGGTTGCATACAGATACCGATTCTTTTTAGTCGGACAGGAAAAAGAATCGTAAGCAAAATGTAGTCCGAATTAAGACAAACAAAGAATCAGTTTAAGAGCACAAAAATGTAGTAACCGATAAGAAGAAAAAAATTCGTTACGCAATCACATAGTGTATCACGCCTGTATATTTTTTTGCATTGCTTTTATTTTACTTATCAAGTCTAATGCTTTAGTTAAAAAATAAATACAGTTTAAATATATAGCTCCAAATTTATGCAGACAGGCATGCCTCTTAAAATGAGTCGAAATACAAACGAGATGTTTAATTTGTTTTTCATGCACAGTGGTTCGATTAACGATTTTTTGCGGGTTTATATGTAATTACTATATGTTATACGTACCGGCTTTTTAAAAAGCATGATAGAAAATATATCAATATTATACTTGTATTTTATTTGCCTGCTTTCCCATTAAGAAAATATCATTTTAGTTTGCCCTGCTGATAAGACACTAGAAATTTCAAATTACCTGTATATGTCCTTGAGTTTTAACAAAAAACAGAGGTTTCGTATTATGTAATACTCTTTTATAGTAAAGACTTCGTGTTTGTCGCGTTTTTTGTTTGATATTTCACATTATGGAAATAGCGCAATATGAACACTTTTTTTGTGTTTTATTTTTTCTTTATTATCCAAAGGCTGGTGTAATATTTCAATGGAAAAAAAAAGTCAAATGTCTTAAAAAAAGAACTGGGTTTGTAAATAACGAGACTCCACTAATTGCTTTTTCATAATAAATTGTGTAGTTTATCAACCTGATGAAGCCACTCCTTATAAAAGAAAAAAAAAAGATATTTAGGTGTAAATGCAACCCTTTCTTTATCCTTATTTATGAAGCAGAAACCAGAAAATTTCCCAAATCTCAGTTTTTTTTTTTTTTTTCATTTTTATGTTACTGATTCTTTAAGACAGACTAAACAGAAAATTTTATTAGCGTACAGTAATATTACTTCGATTAATTTTGTTATGATCGAACTCAAACAAAAAAAATACTTTATTTATTTATGCAAAAATGCATCCATACTAAGAATTTACCTAAATCATATTAAACCAATGATAATGTAATTCTAGTTCCTATCCAAATAACGTCTATGCTGTGATAATAAAAGATAATTCATATACAAAAAATATTATGCAGCTAAGCGTATAAGATCGCAAAAAAGATCCCAAAGAAANACAGGTGACAAAACTACTTCTTAATTTCTCGTTGCTGATAGCAGCTAACTTATGTGTATAATGAATAATATGTCGCAACTTTTGGTTAGTCTACTTGAAAAGAAGTATAGGAATAATATTTGAAATAGAAAATTCTAATACTAACATACCAAGAGGTGGTATAGGGAGCATTAATACATCTTGAAAGACCGTTAAAATTAGATCTAAATCAAGGTAATTATAGGATGCCATTTACAATAGAAACTTACTTGTCTTTAAAGACAGAGAAAATTAAAGTATGATCTGCTCACCCGGATATTTTCGCATTACTTTCATTTTTTATCAAGTTAATGCTTTTAGTAAAAAATAAAATACAGTCGTTAAATATCTAGTGAAATTGCATGCAGGCATGATTCTTAAAATGTTGTTAATTTTGAAATAGCTTAATTCATCGTCGTTAAAAGAGGCGATTAGGCTAGAAACCTAACCCAACTTGTCTATTTAGTCTGCCACTATCAAAATATGTCATAGAAATGGTGTTTGTTTACACTTTGGTGTGTAACTTTTTCTTTGAGGCAACCCGTATAACTTTCAAAATAATTTGGAAATGTGGTCCTCTACCTGTATAACCTTAACAAAAAAAAAAAGGAAATTGTTACCCTTTACGTATATAAACCGACACCGAAATGTGGTGGCCCACCTGTATATACGAAACAACAAAGTCATATATTGTACATATAATATTACTTCTTCATTATTTGTATTATGTACTATCGTAATAAACAACAATACTTGTATTATATGCAAATGCACCACCACTAAAATTTACCTAAACTCATTTAACCAAGATAATGTATTCTAGTCACTAAAAATAACGTAATGCGGTGTACTTAGACACTTCTATTACAAATATTATGCAGCTAGCGTTATAAGAAATGCCAAAAAATCAAAAGAAATAATGCCGCACTATTGCTCGCTCGGCATATACATACTCGGCTCGCTATGTGATGCTTAACGAATTATTTTTTTTCTTATCGGCTACCAGTTGATTAACGATTCTTTTCTTATCGACTACCATTTTGCTTATCGACTAAAAGATCCCGGATTGTATGAACCGAATTGAATCGTTTAGGCAAAAGATCGGATCCGTTAAGAAAAGGTCGATTTTATTCTTAGCGTAGGACTACATATCGGTTTACGCTTATTGAATACTTTGTGGATCCGATGCCCTAATACTACTTAATTACCACTAAAAGTGTCCCCAATAAAGAACGACCCAATTTTGGCAGCAAGAATTCTGCACAATATATTGATTATATATAAAATTATACCTTCCGATTCCCAATAAGCTTGGTGTCCGGATTACACTTATATTTATGAAAAGCTAAAAATGGAGAATTTCAAGCCTACACCCCGTGCCCATTCTAAAATACGCACACGAGGATACTATTGCTAACCTAACCTTTGGCAATCATTTTAAGTGTATCTCATGCTTTTTTTAACTAGGCTAATTGAAATTGACCTAATAATATAACGAGATATCGTGCTGCCCTCACTAGACACCGACCCTTTTGCTAATTGATCCGCCCTTCTCGCTGGCAGATGCCTTGCCTTACGTGAGCCGTAGTCCAAAAAAGTTTTACTATCCCCATTCGTAACAGATGCCAAGCGTCTAAGTTAGTTAAGAGTATGTCAAATCATTGTAAAACTTACAGCAAACATTACACAACTGTTCGTAAAATGGCGTAGAGACTGTAATTCAGTGGCGGCCCGCGACAATATTGAGTGGTAGAGCCAATCTTCGACCAACTGCCCTCCTTCGTACCCATGGCTCTTTAAGGGGAGGCACCCCTGCTGTAAACCAAGATAAAACATTTATTCAGCTATTTTCAGTAGGTACTATGTATTATTAAATACTTATGACTGAAGTTGGGCAATTGTCCGGCGGAGCAGATACGTATTGCGATGCAGGCTTCAAATAATGTAGTTAAGTTAAAGCAGATCAATCGATTATTGTAATTAGTATGTATTTATAAACAGAAGTCATTTAATAGGTTGTGCACATTTTCCTTTGGGCAAAATCGGACAAAGCGGGCGAAGAAACGGGCCACCTTGCGATGCATTTCGCATTTATCACTCATGTTTAGATAAATAAATATTTTACTTTATAAGAAAAACAGGCACTTTTGTTACAACACAAATTGTTTTTGAGAAATATAATCGGAAATTCTTTAATAAACTTTCGCACCGCGTCAATGCATGGTCTCCTTTTTCCTTTCGCACGTCCGTTATATTGATATTATACGCACTTATATAAAATCTGCTGCGATACTGATTTGCAACTCTACGTTCATCTGCTTTATTGGACATAAGTTGGAGCGCGTTCTGATACGTACTGCGCGGCCGGAAAATTTGCTAACTCTACTTATAACGCTGTATGACAACATGGCAAATAACTGACCACCTGCCACTACTAGATACCAAACCTAATTTTTCGCAGATTCGATTCTGAGATTTGGAACTGATTCCTTCTTTATATTTAATATCGGATGATTCTAAACTCACACGACACTAAATAACAACGAGTTTTCTCATTTTCAATGCATTTAAGTCATACTTATGCTACGCTTTATCATACCAGGTGATTTATAAAATCTCTGTTGCTTCTTTTTTTTTAAATAGTAGTATTAAGCAAGCAATTTGCGAAATTACATTACCCTAATATGAAACGAAACATGTTCGAAGAACATTAACTTAAAGTGTTTATTTCATAGCCTTTATTACTTCGGACTGCGGTGAAGTGCAAATGTGATTTCACCGACTTCTGAAAATAAATGAAAATTATTTAGCAAGCAATTTTAGTTGCCAATTATTTTCACACACGACCAAATTGTACAGTCGATTTATAACAACAAACAAAACCGAATTCGTGTTTATAGATGCTTGCAAATCAATCCTAAATGAAAGTATTAACGTTAAGCAGAATATTATACATAAATAAAGCGACAATAAGATAAAATAATGAGAGTTGAGAATTAAAAAAAAGTAAGAACCTATTTTTCCTACTTTCCTCCTTTTACGTTTCTTAAAAAGAAGGTCTTGTTTATATATCTATGGAAATACATCTATCGCATCCTATTCATGTAAATTACTAAATATTTAGACGACGACTACAATAATTTTGTCCTTCGGTATATTTTTAACCTTATCACTTAAGCCAAACCCATTCACTTTTTGAATTACAATATTTTATTTTTTAACGAATTTTCTGTGAGGTGATTAAGAATATTACGCATCCACTGTGTTTCACTTGACATGCACATCAGTCAAAAGATTAATTTAAAATTGTATAACGCGTACTACATGTACCTATTCTAAGTTGAAAGCACCACGCTTTTTCGAATGTGATTCATATTTGTTAAGAATAACAGAGTTATTATTACCCTGGTCTAATGTCATTCATTAAAGTGCGTGAAAATAGTTTTGCTAAAATTAGAATGAAGAAAAAGCAACAAAACAAAAAAATGCTGTTAAAATTATGTGTTGGTTAAGATTTTAGTTGCTGTTTCTTGAATATTATTATTTTGAGCTATAATAACATCGGCAAAATCGGAATTGCCAACAGAGAGCGCTTTATCACAAATGTATGCGGTTTTAAAAGCTCTATTCAAACACAAATGCTTTACATTCTCCACTCTAAGAAATTCAAGGTATTTTATAATGGTAAATGTAGTACAATTTGTACCAAAGCTGTAAAATTATACTTGCTATTGTAAATCGGCATTACAGCAAGTACTTTATTTATGAAAAGCTAAATAATTGAAATTTATCCTAAACCCTGTCCTACCTAAAGGTACTATGCAAGGCTACCTATTCTAAGTACTATATGGATTCCGAAACACTTGAAATGTTCCTACTCTAACTTAATAATTGCCCTACCATTATTAATAATAATAAAAAAATAAAATAAATCGGTCAACTATCAGCTGTTATTCTGTTTGCCCCCATGCAGCATTTTCAATTATCTCCCAGTATTCGCCAGTAAGCAAGGGAAAACCACAGAAAAACCTTAACGTGGGAGCAGGATCTAGGAAGCAGCCTCAGTGCTTGTTTATTATACCTCTTTGTTTGAAAGAGGTAGCATCCACGTCCTTTCAATTCCAGCAGCTGTGCCGTCACGATCATGAAGCTATGCCTTCGAATATTTAACAATAACTTAATCCTAATTGTTCTAACCTATGGTAATTACATTGAAGATTTATATTTTAAATATTTATTTAATATACCCTTACTATGCCAATCACAATAATTTAACACCACCAATTCAGACTATGAAATATTCATTTATAAATACGTACTATCCTACTAACTGCCTAAATAGCAAGCCCTAATCTATTTAATTTTTTAGCAGCATTGCTAAAAAAATCTCACCATTCGACCGACTCGTTATCCCTAATATCTCTTCCACGTTGCGGCGAATTTAACCCCTTAGCTTCCTCTAGCTTCCATAGCGACCTCCACTCATCAGTGTGTGGACGTTCAAATAAATCAGGTCCCGCTGTATCTATCAGAGTAGGTATGGACCACCTGCCTACCCTTAAAGGCGGGGGGATCTACCCAATCCCAACCTAGTTGGGCAACGGGCGACGCACCCGTCATTCCCATAGGTGGGAGGTTGACTTTCCACCGACCGTGGCTCATGCGGGGAGGCGGTGCGGAGGTCAAACCCTCCAACATAGTGGGTTATTTGCAGACCCTAGCATTTGACTCTAGCTACCTCTAGGGGATCCTTTCCCAGGTACCTGGGCAAGAGATAGTAAGGTATGCGTTTAATGGGGTAGAGCAGGGGTTGCCAAACTACGGCCCGCGGGCCAAATCCGACCCGCTGCGTATTTCAATCCGGCCCGCGCAAGTTTTAAATACCAAGCGGTTAATTCAGCTATCGTCGATAGCTTCTCTCACCCACAATAAGGGTTTACGAAAATTATTGTACCGGAGGTATCTACATCTACTATTCACCGACTGATAGTCAACGAATGTCGCGGTAAATAAGTCCGGTTAATTCATTTACTATGAACGCTTTCGGCGTACTTCGCAAAAATATTTCTACCCTTATTTAGAATTAAATTTGAAATATTCATGAATAGATTTGCGATAAAGCTAAAGAAGTGTGCCTAAAGAAGACGGTTTGTTTTTCTGTTGACCTCTCAGGTCAAGCGACTGTCAGATAAATTGAGAATATTACAATAAGCTTCTTAATGGAGAAGGCAAAAAATGTCTAGTAGTTTTTGTTGAGTCAACGGTCATTGTTGATACTGCCCAAGTATTTTCGTTTTGTGCAAAGCTTTCAATAAGTTATTGCATAATTCATCAAACACCTCTATCAATTTTGCATTATTTAACCAGTTGTGGCAGTGGTTAGTGGAAAAGTTTTATTGAAATTTTTGGAAATTATTAATATTTTTTTTAAATGAGAAAGAATTTCTACAATCGTTCCGTCCATTAATAGCAATTATTGCTTCTGTTTCTTATGCCTCCTCAACTGAACTTTCGTCCCTTCAAATTATTTTAAATAAAAAGATACTAACATTCGTTGAAGTATTAAAAAAAAACATATCGCAATTCATTTCTTGTGATCTAGATTGGATTAGAATTCCTAAAAATGGATCCTATTTTACTTCAAAATTTTCTGGTCAGATGTTTTCAAGGTGCCCAAATCTTCAGAAGTAGCAGGTATTGATCTACTGAGATGTGTTTCCAAATGCCCTAAAATAGTGGAATCTTATTTTTCTTGGCTTCCTTCATAACACTACTATAGGTTTGTCTTTTTTGTCTTTTTTATTAATAATTTTTGGTTTATTACGTAGTACTTGATTCTTTTATCAATCGTTTATTCCAGCATCTTGTTTTCCTGTTTCTTCCAATGTTACTCTTAAATATTTAAATTTCTCATTTGCTCCATTTTAGAATCATTTTATTTCAATTTTAGTTTCAACATTCTAGTTTCCGAGGATTTTAGCTTTTTCTGTGTTTATTGTCATGCCCTCTTCTTCCATGTTTCCTTTGCATATGTTCAAATTTTCTTTGTTTTTCACTGTCTGTTATTATTACCACATCGTTTGCAAAGATTCCATTATGTAGCTATTTCAATCCTCTGCAAATTCTTATATCACACAAACACTTGATTAACTTTTTGTTCGCATTTTGCCTCATTTTGCAAAATGCGAACCAGATGAAGATAAACTTTTAATATTTAATATTTACTGTTTAGTTTATATATTGCGTACTTTTCTAGTACTAACATATAGAAAACAATGATTATTATAATATTTACTAGCATAATAAATTTATTGTAATGTTATTTATAATCCACCAGGTAAACATTATTTGACCATTTGGAAAAGTTAATAAATAATAGGAATAATTTAAAATAAAACCACTGAAACCTATAGGGAATGTTGCAGAAAAATATAAGAATATACAGGATGTTTTTGAAAAAAAAAAATAAGTTTTGTAACTTTAAGATTCTTTGTCAAGTCAGTAATTTTAACAACCCTGTATGATACGACGGAAACTTTGTGGTACATTGTTTTCGGTTCAATAAAACACAGAGGAACACTTAATAAAAAATATACACGTTAGAGTTTACAACCTGGCCCGCTGAACTTAATTTTCGTTACGATTTGGGCCTGTCCTAAAAAAGTTTGCTGACCCCTGGGATAGAGCTTCGGACCCGGCCGTTGACCGTCTTATAGGCTGGGGAGTTGGTGGAACAAACCTAAACACGATCGGGTAACGTAGACCACCCAGCGGGTTACCCATAAAGCCAGGATGGGTCTATCCGATCCCTATGTGCCACTCATAGAGTAAAAGATAACGCGCCGGGCATTCTCATGGGTGGTAGGCCTCGCCCGACTGTTGGCTTGTGCAGGGGGATGACGCATGGGCGAAGTTCCCGAAATCAAATGGGCTTTAGGTGTACCCTAACCGACAGCCCTAGTTGCCTTAGTCACCTCATCCTAGGTTTTCTGGGTAACAGACACTGCGGTTGACGTCCCAATTGGGTAGAGCTTGGCTCGGCTGTTGACCGTCAAGGCGGGTGAGTTCTTTGAACAATCTCAATACGGTTGGGGGAGTTGCTACCAGACAATCTCCGCTCTCACCAAAGCTTTTTAGCTTTGTGTGCCCGCTCTGGTAGGAATGGGATGAGGAAACTCGTCCAACATGGGCAGTAAGGGGGGAGGGAGCTCACCGGTGGCAGCAGCCGGTCCTTTCCGATAAGGCGTCGGTCTCTTACGGGCAATAGAGTTTCTATGGATAGTGGTCTTGTCTTCCTAGTGTGCCTCGTTTACGTGGTGCGGAAGCGAGGTATGGGCTGATGCCCCGGTACTCTCTTCGGCACAGTTCGTAGTAAGAACTTTCAATCGGAACCTCCCGTAATCGGTTGTATCTACTCTACCACATTCACACTGTGAATTATGAACCCTTCCAATTCTACATAAATATGATTTAAAATTACCATGACCCGTTGTTAACTTTACCGCCTGATGCGACAAACTAACCCGTATTTCCATAAAACACTGTCTCTTTCTATTGGAGTAATGGTTTGGGGAGATATTGCCTATGGTACCCGATCACCACTTCTCTTTATTCAAGGCAGTATGGCAATTGCCGTTAAGCGGATGATGTCCTACAAACCACTTTACTAGCTTATCTAGATGGTCGTCCACACGTACTTTTTCAGCAAGACAACGCTAGTCCCCATATTGCTCGTCGAACTATGCACTTTCTCCAAGAAGCAGGCTGTTTTGTCGTGGCCAGTCCGTTCACTAAATCCCATTGAACATGTGTGGAATATCATGGGGAGAAGACTGTCCACTTTGCACCATCCTCCACAGACTCTGGCACTGTTAATCCATGAAGTTCAAGTTGCTTGGAACGAAGTGCCACAAGCAGATATCGACCATCTCATTTTGTTGATGCCTAGACGTGTACACACAGATAAATATGTTTCTTTAAATCAAAGAAATATTTCTGTGTTCGTACTTAAAAGAACCATTTTCTTGAGTTAATACATATTTCTTGCAATGAAAAAAATTCGTGTTGACTAAAGAAATATGTATTAACTGAAAGAAATGGTTTTTTTTAAATGTGAGCAAAGAAATATTTATTTGATTTAAAGAAACCTTTTTTATCTATGTAACTGTATCTACTCCACCACATTCACAATGCGAATCAATAACCCTCCAAATTCTACATAAATATGATTTCACTGGGATACTAGAGGAGCAAATTATTCATTAGTTTAAATAACAAAAGAAGGTACCAAACATCAAACGACATATGCCTATATATCAGACTTGTTAGTCTGTTTACAAAATGTTTTCTTTTCTTAAGCGTTTATATTTAAATTTGTAAAGAATCAAGAAGAGATTCTACAAACGATCTAGCCGGATAAGCATAGTGCATTTCCCTCAAAAGGGAATCTTAAAAAAAGTTACGCATGGATATTGGCAACTCATTAGAAAGTACTACTACTCATTACACACTCCAAATCTTTAAATCTAAAGGGTCTCGTTAAGCCGGAAAACTTTTAACTAGCTTGTGAACAAGAAGAAAACCCTGTATAATTAAAGAAAGCATGAAATAATTTCAGTTGTATTCCACAGCGTAATAAGAATCAGTTTTTCAGAAGTCAAATTAGAAAGACATTCTACTTCCTATACACTGTTTGGCTTTCGGATTGAAACTTCCTCCTGGAGCTGCTTCTGACTGACGCCGTCTTCAATCGTGTAGTAGACATTAACAGCAATAGTAGCCCTAAAGATGTCCCTCAAGGTTGAGGACAAAACTTCGCGTCGCGTCGGCCAGAAGCAGTTGCAGCACGCGGCTTCAACCCAGAAGCCAAGCAGTCTATAACATGGCCAATGACCGCGGAAGCTTGTGTATAAACTTAACGTTCTATTAACTCTGCTCTTTTCAACATATTTTTTGTATCAAACAATCAAACTGTGTAACTGCCAGATAAAATCAAAGTGAGACCAACAAAGGGCAATTTCAAATTCCTTCAATACAGCAAGCGAACTTAGAAATGAAGTAGCTGCAACTACTTAAAACCGTACTCCCAATATTTCTGTCAACAACGTTTAGAATTCCTTATTTAAGCTTAACATCTTGCATGTTATACATAACATTACAACAACCGTTCAAAATACTACGTGGTCAATCGTAATTCTTCGTCTCTTAAAATATCAAAAAGTATTTCTGTAACAACGACAAATTTCTTAGAGCGAACACACTATTAATCCGTATGTTCAGCCATAAATATTTTATGCTGTAATATAGAACCTTATAGAAAAAACAGGAAATATAAAATTATTGGTCGGGCATCATTGAAAGGACCAGTTGACCAAAATAGATGCATCTGCATTGACAATTTATTTTAGTTACACAGCAAACCACTTTGAGAAGTTTTACGGCCATCTTCACCCACAAAGTTTGATGTCAAGTGTTAAATTAGTTAACGACCATAATGAAATAGCCGAATCCTAATCGCTTGGTACACTTCTGTAGACGCTTCTAAATCTAAGCATTTCCTCTGAGCATTAATGCAATAAATATTTACTTCACATCATACAACAGAAAACACTACACTTAGCAAATCTGTCTAATACGTTAATTGTTTTTAAGTATATGTACTTATCCGAACATGTAATTTCAATTTTAGCAAAAGGAACTAACGGCTGTATTTTAATAGATCCTTCCACTTATGCACAGACAGAAGCAGAAACGATTATTACCACTATCATTAAACCCTCAAATAACTATTAACCTATAGGTACATACTGCAGATGCTTTCCTTATATGCACAGCTACTATTAGTGTTTTTCCTTATAATTAGAAGATATATTCTGATCACATCGCCTATAACACACACTCAAAATACCATAAAATGGATATAAACACAAACAACGCAGTTATTAATTATATGGATTGTGCGATCTAAAACATGAATTCCACTAATTAAAATAGAAGCCCCGAAATAAGGTGACTGCTTCTGTTAACAAGAGACATATTAATTTTAGAGCTTTTTATTTAAAAATCAACAAAAATAGTAAGTGAAATAAAGTAATATAGTACAGGTGGGCAAATTTTGTTTTTATAGAGTACAGACCAAACGGAGTAGATATAAGAAAGGTAAACAGAAGGTTACGGCTTCTTTTTCTGAGTTTAGCTTAGTGATCCAAACAGATTCAAGCTAACTTGTTTAGTTCCCGATATACCAGGCGTTTTTCAAAATCAGCCATTTTCTTTCAACCGTTATAATTTCGATGCCATAATATATAGAGGAAATATGTTCAGGTGATGTATTTTATATGATTGTTTTTGTAGTGTAGCTCTTGTGAAGCAATGTGTTAATCAACTTCTTGTGCCTCTAACAGCAATAAAAAATAACTCATTTTTACAGGGCACTTTTATTGAACATTTAAAAACTGCAAAAATTACACCAGTATGGAAATTCGGTCCAACCAATGTTATAGTTAATTACCGTCCTATTGCAATTTTAAGTACACTGTCTAAAATTGTTGAGAAATTAGTTACATTACGACTTATCAATTTCTTGGAAATATTTAATATTCTAAATAACATTCAATTCGGATTTAGAAGGGACCGATCAAATAGTCAAGCTGTACTAAACTTTTTAAATACTTTATATAAATTGAAGAATATAGGAATAATAATAGTGGTCCTTCCCGTTCAAAGTTAAATTTAAATATACTTATACTCTACTTATATACATTCTGCACCGATCATTCAAAATAGTATACATATCTCTCTCTCTCTCTCTTCATTTCAATTTAATTTTTAATCTAATTTTTTAATTGACCTAAATTAAAATTACTTTTTCCATGGAGTGTTGTTTGACTTTTTTTTCATTGTATTTTAAAACTCAACGTAAATCATTACCTGATGATGGCATATCGCCGAAACTTGTAGTGCTATAGATTTTAAATAAAACTTTGATTGGGAAGGACCACTATTATCATTTCTATATTCTTCAATTCCAAACACCATTCATATAGGATTACTTCAATTACTTTATATAAAGCTTGGACAGTGATTAGACCTACGTTGGATGTTATTTGGGTCTTAGGTAAAGCATTGACTTGATAAATTTTAACATTTTTTAAAAAGAGATGATGAATTACGGTGTTAGGGGGGTGGCTCTTGACTGGTTTACTAGTTATCTAAACTACAGGATGCACTATGTAGAAATGGAGGAGTAGTGGTCGCGCAGCCAACCACTAAAACCAGGTGTTCCACAAGGTAGTGCTTTGGGTCCTCTCTTATATATTTGGTACACTGAAAACACAATTTGGTTAGTTGTGTTGACTGAAATTTTGGTTTAAATATGGGCAAACAAATATATTTGTTGGGCGAAGCAATTAATTTTGACAATAAAATTTGTTTGTTTTAACAATACCTTTAATAGAATTAAACAATAAAATAGTTTGCTCAAATAAAAAGCTTTATTGGATCAAATGTATGTAATACTTAAAACAACTAATTATTTCTTTGTCTCCACATGTACTTATTTCACAAATTTGAACATCCACACTTGTCACAACTGTCTTTCAACTATATTTTCTTATTTATTACCTGCTTATACATAGATGTTGGTTTATGTAAATTAGTTAATCCCAAGTCTTCAATAATTCAGAAATGTTAGCCATCACTCCAAAAGACACTAAACGCATACGCTCAATAAGACTAATTTACGGTGAATAAAATAAAATAATGCCAGCCCCTGCATGTTAGAATCAAGTGATCGGGCAATCTAAGACACAGGTGGCTACTCGCTATTTCATTGGCTAGAAATAAATTTTAACCCTCAACCAACTGCATATTTCGCCTAAATATATAGTTATTCCCCCGAAGTAACGATTTTTTTTTGAGTTAACAAAGTACCGATGTGGTCTCAACAATATGAAAGTAATTGAATCAATCCAACATTTTTACAAAGTCGAACTATATTGTGTTAAGACCATACTAAACTAAATAATTTGTTATATTAAGCTTTCTAACCAAATATTTTGTTTCAGTTAATAGTGTACATTTTTTGCATATATTTGAACCAACAAAGGGCATGCTTGTTGCAAAGAAGAAAAATATATTTTGTTTGGTATAAATATATCGGTTTTTCAATGTATGCAAATAACGTACCGCCTGTCGATGCAATTATGTTTGCAGACGATACGTCATTTCTAGTATCAGTTAACGATCCTGTCAAAAAATCAGTTTTCGACACCAAAAGTACCTTACACCGAGCGTAGTAGGCGTGTATCACTAATCATTGACAGTAATTATTTAGTGGAAGTATAGCCATATTATCTATACACCTACAAACACATATAAACTCTGAGAATTATGATATGAAATACTTTATTCATTTAAACAATACTACATAAACAAAAAGCGAACAAATGTATATAATAAAAAGCCAAATCAATTAAAGTTTTAAAGCAAATACTCAAATAGGTTTCCATTATTGGCGACCCATAGATTGCATCTTTTAGCAGCACTTTGAATTGCGTTAAAAATATTAATATTTAATAGGCCATTAATTATTGCAATGAAATTATTTCTTAGCTCGCCCACATCATTTCTAGTCTTCTTATGTAATTTACCCTTAACGCGTCCCCAAAGAAAAAAATCTAGCGGCGTTAAGTATAGTGAGTGAGGTAGCCACCGCACGGGTCTGTTAGTGCCCATCCAATTATTACCAAAGTTTGCTTTTAATAATTCTGCTACGGTCCTATTGTTGTGAGGTAGTGCACATCGTGCACAATATATGTATGTCCAACGTCATTTAATCATGTTCATCCCTCTATATAATTTGTTCATCGTGGATTTTCTTACAGTTTCGTTATATACCAATTACAAAAGTGCATGCGACGTTCTTGATCATTGGTTGTATGATTTTTTTTTTGTTTTCTGAATGCATATAGTCGAAATTTATGTTTCTTTAAAATGTTTAAAGCTCTCCGTCGAGAAATTCTCAGCTTCAATTTGTCGACTCGAAATAGAAGGATTGGCAACTACAGCACTAATAACATTAACAACAATGTTATATTTTTGTGGTCATTGTTGCTTGAATGAACTAAAATTAATAAGATTTTATTTTAGTCTTGCAAAAATATTTTCATGCCACTGGTTTCTGCTTGGAAAACAGTTAAAGTATGTTTCAGCTGTCGCATCAGCATTATTATTATGCTGAATAAAGCACAAGTAAATGTTTACTATAAGTAGTAAAGTGTAATGAAGGTATCAAATAAAATTAATGTCCATGTTTAATGACACACGCCTACTGCACTGATTGTGAGTGTAAGGTACTTTTGGTGTCGAAAACTGAACATTTAGTAATTGTGACGTATTGTTGCGTTAGATATATATTAAACTATATATAGATATATGACGAAAAAAACATTACTCAATTACCTAAAGATATACAGGGTGTTCCATTTAAAATTAAAATAACTTTTAAAAATAATTCGCACAATACCAAATTTTAAAAAGAATCAAGCATGCCACTGTATTCCTCATAAACAACCATATGAAATATATCTGAACATATTTCCTCTATATATTATGGCATCGGACTTATAACAGTTGAAAGAAAATGGCTGATTTTGAAAAACGCCTCGTATATCGGGAACTAAAGAAGTTAGCTTCAATCTGTTTGGATCGCTAAACCAAACTCAATAAAATGAGACCGCAACCTTCTGTTTACTTTTTTCATATCTTCTACCGCTTGTACCCTATAGAAAACATCGAATTTTGCCCGTCCTGTGAAATACTTGACCTTTAAAGAATTGCAAAATTATAAATCTGTAGTACAAAACAGTAATCTTCTGTCAAAAATTACCTTTACACATCAAATTGTAGAGAGCAGCTAAAAAAGTGCAAAATAAATTAAGCTAAATATAAAGTTATAATAATTGAAGTTATGATTTTTAATAGAAATCTAACAATTTTTTTAAAGAATATGGTGAAAAAGTTACAATAAAGAATTTTAATTTTGATTTAATATTAGCCCTTTCCTGCTAACTGATTTTTAAATTCGTTGCTTGCTGTATCCTTACAATTCGACACCGACACCAAAATAAATTGTGTTTAGTCAGGATTCTTAGGTTTCCCAGGCAATCCTAAGCTGGTTTCGAATTTATCTGGCATTAGCATTCAAATATCTTCAGAGCCGCTTAACTATCCGATAGGATATTAATCAACTAACCTTTGAGTTGTTACGCGCTTTACAGACGCATGTCTTATTGCTAATATATCGCTACTGAACGGTGGTATATTACCCAATCAAATATATTATTTGTGATTCAGAGTTTTTTCATATTTATCGGCTCCAAAACCTGTAATTCTTTATGACCCATCTGCATACAGTTTTGATTTTGAATCCCTGGTTTCTGTTTTACTCGCTACTCATCCCCAGCCCAATATAACCTTGAAAAATTTGCCAAAGGAGAGTTTGTAAGTCATTATATCACTGCCCATTACAAAGAAAGGATTTGGAATTTCCAAAGTTTTCCAATATGTACTACATCTCTGTCTGCATCCTCTCATTCTTGTCTCCCTTTTAATATAAATATCCAAAGGAAATACAAGATTTAATATGAGCTTTCTAGCAGCTGCTGGTGAGCTTTTTTCCATATCCAGTGATGCACAGGCAAACTAACCTCACGACACCCTAAATTAAGAAGTAAAAATTCAAATCTTTGGTAACTTTAGAAACAAAAACTGACAAGCCATACGTTTCCAGACTCAGAAAATCAAGCAGAATTCGAATATCCCAAAATATACAGAGTTTTCCATTTAAATTTTGAAATTTAGTTATATTTCTGGTAAAACCGAAAGTTGTGAAAATACGACAGGCTAAGTAATAATAAATTTGCAATAATTAACACATGTCTAATTTTATTGAGAAACATCTATAAATAAAAATGTTATGGGCAGGTACCTACGGCCCCATACTATCGGTCTGTATATGTATGCCAAAATTCACAATTTTTGGACAACTTATATAATTATCCTGCACCTGCGTATATACTATTTCACGACAAAAAAAAAAGCGAATAAAAACTACCAGCACAAATCAATAAAAATCTTCAGGGATGGTCAGGCGGTGCTAAAAGCATTAAACGCGCATAAAATGCAACTCGAAACCGATCTGGAGCTGTAAACACACTCTAAATACATTGGGGATTGCTAATAATCTATCCCTAATCTGGATACCCGGATATCCATTCATTCTTGGAAATGAAGAAGGATACATCCTTGCGCAGCAATTTTAGGGACCAGAACCTACCATTGGCATAGCATCTACAGTAGCTAACTAGCATATCAACCAGCAAAATCCGAAAGTTCTCCAGTATTGGAACAACTGTCCTGGCGTGGTGCATGCGAAAGAATGTATTACACCTAGTCATGCCAAAACCAATGAACTTGACCGTAAAAATGTCAAGGTGATGGTCTCTGTCTTGTAAGTCACTCTAAACTCAGAAAGCATCTACACAGAATCGGACTCTCTGATGAGACTGAATGCTTCTGTGTTTACAAGACGAGGAGACAGTTTGGCAGCATATTTTCTGCCACTACCCTGCTACCACAAGAATCAGATATGTAACCTCGGAAAGACAAACCCTAAAAGACCTGAAACCACGATACTGCGCTACCTAAAGAGCCTGAACTAATTGGATGAACCCTAAGATAACATCCGCTCTACAATAGAGCCTAGTGGTCGCAATAGACGGGACGATTAATCGAGCCATGCAGATGCTATTACTTACCAAACAAAAACCAACTAACTAACTAACACGTGATGATGTCTACAAATTGACAACGTTTTGTCAGAATCTACGGTTTGCAGTTCGAAAAGTTCTCTTGCAGCACTACAAGCTTTTGTTCTTTATTTTCTACATGCTTATTCTTTATCCTGACTCAGAGAACCTGAAAAGAATTTGTACTACCTAAACAATTGAATCCCTAATACACTCACAATCAGTGCATTTACAAAGTTTTTGTAATGCGCATCACTAAACGTACATATTCTCATTCAAATTAAAAAAATCAAGTAAACTCTATTTTACATTTGCGAAATACAATTTCCTACAAAAGCTTTACAGAATTTGGTGTTGCAAAATCTAAAGGTGTGGGATCTAATCATTGTCACAGAAAGAATGAGTAAATTATTGTTGTGGGGGCGCATAAGACTTTGGTTTCTGCAACGTAAGTGAGCAAAAGTGTCTACTGAAGCGCATTTGAATGCTTCCACTAGTCCAAGAAATAATCATCTATCAATTAAATATAATCTAAAGTTATCTATAGATAGATCACCGTATACAAAGCGAAAATACTAGCAATAGGGACATGCGCCTGTAAAATGCTAGAAAACAACCCAAAGATCAACTTATCAATATCCTATCGGATAGTTAAGCGGCCCTAAAGATATTTGAATCCTACCAGATAATTTCTAAACTAGCTTCCTAAGAATAATTTTTGATTTATTATTATTTATTTGTAACAAATGTTGGTGCATTTTACACATTAAATTAATATGATTATATATGAAATTTTCGGTTTTTTTTACTTATTTTGAGCTTCTAAATATACAATTAAAATATCTCTCCTCTGGAAACCTTTATAGGATTTTATGAATGATTTAATAATGTGATATAAATTCAATGAACTTTTTATTGTTTTCTATGTATGTAATATTGTTGTAAGATTAGCACACAGTTAAAATAATACAGTAACGGATTTAATGCACGTTCGTAGATGTAGATATAGGTACACTTTGAGGGCGCCATATATAGTTAAAAATATTTTCAGCAACGTATTATGCAACAATGACTTTGATAGAACTTAAAAAAAATCTTTTCTAAAATAGGGAATAAAATTGTACTTAGACAGCCAGCTTTGAGTGATACACTTGCACACAAAAACAAAGCAGTTCTGTAAATCATAAACAATATGAGGAATTTACTTCAAAAACTCCTTAAGACTTGAGAAATAATAATATTTAAATGCTGTTTGAGATAAACGTGCACGCAGGTTATAATTTAAATAAATTTTAACCGCTAGTTGCGTATCTATGGTATTGATGGTTCAAACGGTCGGCTATGATTGATAGGTATTTTAAATTTTAAACAAAGTAGGTAATACAGCTACAACTGAGTAATGATGCGGAAGAGATAAATTTTTCGTAATAGCAATAAAATTTTCCAATTGTAAGGGAAAATACATAGATCAACAGAATGAGTAGCGATGTTTATACATGGTCTACGTAAATATTTAAGCAATAATATCGGTTCAAAAGGATCTGATACTCGTTAGAAGATTTGAGATAATCCGAGTTCACCTAAAAAAAGCGCCAAGGAAAATAAAATCCTTGACAAAACTGAATTATGTATACTCCATTTAGTAACATTGTACCAACCGTTTACCATCGGCGATTTTATACATTTCTTACTGGAATAAAATTAAAATAGGATAGAATTCGCAACCTTTTTCCTCAATTTCCTTTCTGTTTTAAATTTCAAAATTTGCCTTTACTCTTTTTAGAATTCGCCGCGACGGAGGTTAAAATAAAACTGGCAAACCTTCTATGCCATAACAGTGAGCGTATGTTTTCCATTTGTAAATTTTACGCACTGTCTAGACACCAGCAAGATCGCATCTGAGGTTTAGATCATTAAATTAAGTGAACCGGGAATATTTTGGTAGTTTCCGTTTTTATAAGATCGAGCACAATCCTCTGACACGCCGCGTCTTGAGGTATTTCCAGACATCTAAAAATAGTCCGGCACAGTCGCTTGCGCTGAGTTTAAATAGGGAAATTATATTTCATAATATAAAACTCTTGGGAATTACTTGTGATTCTTCGAGCACCTAGACATCTTTATCCATATACGTATATCAAATTATAAGCCGTTGCTGGATAAGACTAGACGCGTAAATCGATTCCAATTCGCCGTTCGTTACTATTAGCAACGAATTAATTTCGCTAACACGTCGTATTAATTAAAATGCATGTCGCACGCAATCTAATAAAACATTAAGGATCAATGCAACTGCAGCTACTCCGTGAATTTCAACCATCAATTTGCTTTGACGAAGCCATCGTTGGTTCATCAATAGTCACCCTAACTCCATTATTTACACAAGGGATATCCAAGTATTTATCCCCATTTATTTATCTGTTTATTTATTAATTTGATTGTCGTTTTCATTGAATGCCTGTGTGTATTTTATTTCATTTATTTATTGTCAAAAGAGACAAGCCAGCTAAAAAAATGATAAAAATGTGGGATGCTGAAACACATCAACTTTCACACACAAACTTCAAAAACTGCTATTGTAGACATTTTTGTGAATATCGATAATTGTGCTAAAGAAATATTGATGTCTGCTATAATATGCATGTATTTATGTAATGCAAATAAATTGATATTATTATTATTATTATTACCATAAAAGCTAAACATTTACATTTAATTAACGCAGAGTTGATGACGGTGGATTAATCTATTGTTACTGCATTACCAGAAGTGAATGTGAGCTATGACGGATTTCTAACTGTAATGCAAACTTGTTGTGGAAAAATTCACAACCAAAAGCCACGTAAAGCGTCGGCCAAAAATAAAAAGACAGTGGCTAACTGATCAAATTAGAACAGTGTCTAAAATTAAAAGGCAATTATACGAAGCCGCAATTGCAGACAAAATTGAAGAAAGAATATATAAAAAAATTTGCAAAAATTTTAAACAGGAGATATAAAAATCAACACGTGTTTACACCGACCATATAATAAATGCAAGGAATAGGACAAAAGAAACATGGGCGGTAGTAAACAATATAATAGGAAAAAAACAAAGAAGTGTTTGATCCATCACAGCTGCAGAATATGGGTTCAAGCAATGATGAGATATTAACAACAATAAATCTACATTACCTGCAAGTAGGTCAAGAATATAAGAAAAAAAGCCATCAACTGAACCACAAACAAAAACTAACATCCCAAACTTTTTTATTGTACCCCACGGATCCATATGAGATGGCCGACGCAATTAATGCTTTAAATGATACAGCTACAGTGGGATATGATCGAATACTTGTTAAGCCAGAAACACATTGTTCTGACGTGTTGTGTTGCTACACAAGTTTATATAAGTCATACATCTTTTCGCCCATGTACTTAAATGAGCGATGTGCAGATTCATTTGATGCTACACCTTCTGACGACTTCTGACGGTTTGTGTCATGTGAAATACCGGCCCACCAGATTTCCGTCAGACACCGTCACTAACGTCAGAACCATTAGAACGGTTTTTGTCAGCAAAGTATGAGCGCTTCGACAATATTAGAACGAAAATGGACAAAATTTTGCTAATTGAAAACGTGAGAAAATTACTTTTCTATTTAAAATGTTTTTCTATGTTAAAGATTATAGTCTGTAGATAGAGATCAAAATATAAATGGACATTCTGTACAGATCGCTCTTCGAAAGCTTGTATCATTTTTTTTTAATTCCCTTTTGTATTTTTCCATGTAAACTTTCAAATTGTTTTTTTTTTCTTGCGTAGTGTAGAACAAATAACAGCCGCCGCGTGGCGCATTCCTCAATTTCCTTCGGTCACGACGAGGCAGGAAATGAAATCTGATTACAATGGGAATTTACGGCATTCGGAGTGCTGCAAGGCTCAGTTCTTGGCCCCTTGTTATTTTTATTATACGTTGATGATTTACCTGTTGTTATTCCTGACCTAGTGATAATGTTTCCGGATGACACGACGACTGTTACTCGCGCGAAGGACAGCTCAACGGTTGCAACAATTTTAGAGAGCAATTTAAAACTGCTAGAAGAATGGTTTCTGTATCACAACTTATTATTAACAAAACCAAATTAATAGAATTTTCTAACAACGTAAAAATGAAAAAAACTAGTTTTAAATGATATTACACTTACATGTACGAATAATACGATTTTCCTGTGCTGCAAATTCGATTCCGTGCTTTCTTGGAAGCCACACATCGAGTACACTTCAGGAAAGTTGTGCAATGTCTGTTACAGCTTAAGAATGATATCTAAGAGCGTCAACATCGAAGCGGCTCTTGTAGCTATTACGCGCGAACGGTTATTCTCGTTTGAAATACGACGTCATTTTTGGAGGAACTCTTGTCGACAAGCGGAGATTATTCATGGCCGCGAAGATCTGCGTGAGAGAGATGTTTGGGCATGGTGTCGTGGGATTCCTGTAAAGAGAACTTTCCAATCATTTAATATTCTTGCATTACCAACAATCTACATTCTAGAATGTGCTCTCTTTACGAAAAATAACTACAATGATCTTTTTAAAAAAATACGAGCTTACACATGATTAGAACACCATAGGCATAGCAAATAATTTCCTATCACCACCGGCGACACATTTAACCAAACTTCAAAGATCAGCACTTACAATGTATTAAAAATCTATAATACATACTCACTCACCTAAGAAACTTACCGTCTCAAGCAATTCTAAAAACAAATTAAAGGCTCACTTTGGACTAATCACTTGTACAAAGTTGAGATTTTTTTATAATCAACTGACTTAATGTACCTAGTAGTGCTGCAAAAAGGAGTGCTTTTGCAGCAGCGTAGGGTTCGGGATTAAAAATTTATGATACATCACGTTGTGTATTTAACCGGTGTTAATTGCTGTTAATATATCTTTTACACACATAAAGACTACAGTAAAATGGTGATATTGCAAACAATATCTTTAGTAATAGTGCTAGTGGAAGATGTGTTCAGTTCAATATGGATAGGAACTATCGGAAACAGGAGATTATCATCATGTCTGATAGTCAAGCAGCCATCAAGGCGCTGAGCTCATATGAAATCACTCCAAGATGGTCTGGGAATGCCTAGGGAAACTAAATGAGCTAGGCAAAAGAAATAAGTAAGCCTCCTGTGGGTTCCGGGTCACACAGGATGGAAAGGAAAACGAAATAACGGATAACCTCGCGAAAAAAGGGGCTGGAATGCCTTTTCGTAGGGCCTGAACCTTTTGCGGTGTTAAGTAGCAGTACAGTACTGAAGAAACTTAAAAATAGAAATGGAGCAGAGAAAATCCAGTTACTGGAAAAATCTCCAGGGAATGACGCCAGAGTATAATTCTTCTGGCGAACTTATAACCAGAAGAGGTTTACAGAATGCATCAACCTGAGTAAGAACAATGTTCGCATATTAACAGGAATACTTTCAGGCCATTGTAGACTGAAAGGACACCTGAGTAAGCTTGGATTGGAAAAAGATCCTGATGCAGATTTTTGTCGGGGAACAGGATGAAACACCCCATCCAACTCCTCTCAAACTGCGTAGCCTGTGCAACCCGGGGCATTGTACCTGGGAGCATGTGAAATCGAAGAGGGAGACTTACCTAGACTGGGCCCTCTGACATCCCTACACTTTTTAAAGGAATAGGATTGGAAGGCCAACTGTAAAGCAGCAAGAATGGGGGAACAATAGTCCTTAGGTCGCAGTGTAAAACACCCTTCATTCTACATACATATCATCATATAGTGCTAGTGTGCTCTAACATCGGAAATCGGTTAAGAATCTATTAAGTATTAAACTACAGCAAAGTACGCGGTTGATTCATCATCAATTCAGCCTGGCATTCATACATCTACTAGGGATAAAAGGCGGAAGCACTGCTTTGACAGTTTTTTAGTCCAAAAAGGTAACAAAAATTGTAGATACGTGCAAACTAAATATTTGGTAAATATCCACAAAGCTATTTGAACTTAGAATGAAGAAGAACAGAGGAATGTAGGATCTAGTTATATGACAAAAACAGTATCTATAGCAAAAATGGCTTTATCCTGAACACGGCAGCGTAGGAACCCGACTACGACCGCTTCGGGAAGTATACAATCCCCCGCCAATGAGTACGCACTCGTTTCTGCAGGTTTAGTACCTAGTAATATTTTTAATATTACTACGTACTAAACTACTTAATAACGTAACGTTGATTAATTTCACTTTCTTCATTACGTTTGCCATCTCTTAGCATTCGCAAGTACATGAAACTATCTACTTCCTCAAATTCTCCTCCCCCTAATACCAAGTTTCTACCCGTCTTTCTTCTTATAATTGATTGATCTATGGTCCCTTTCTTGCAGCTGCTTCCAAAAACCTGTTGTTACCTATTCCAGCTCTTTTCTGATTCTAGCTACTAGTACCACGTCGTCTGCGTATGCTAGGTATTCATGACTTTTTGTTAGTGTTGTTCCAAAATAAGATTAAACAGCAGGGTAAATAATGGGTCGCCCTGTCTCAATCCATTTCTTACTTCAACATTTTCTGATATTCTTTCATTAAATTTCCTTGAAATTACTGTCGTCAATCTAACGAATAGGAGTATCTTTTTCGGGGCTAATTTCTCCAATAGCTCTTGCCTTCTCACCATAACGCGTAGGTTATTTAAACCAAGCTTGCCGCTTTGATGGTGCTAAATATTAATGTCGGTGACTGTAAGTAAACTACCAATAAGCCACTAGTCGCAGTTGAATATCGTATTCAATCAGCCAAAAGACTACTATTTACGGTTTTTGTTTCGCTTCTCTATAGTCATTTTCAAGATTACTTAAGATAACATTGCATTTTCGCAAAAATTGATATGCCTCTTAAATTATGAAAATTAGGCACAGGGAACGTATGCCAAACAAAACTGATCTAGTTTTTAGCATACAATTCAGAAATGCCATAAAGCATAGGGATGTTCTATTACAAAAACAAACACTACTGGTTTTTGGAACAGCATGTGCATTGCGCATTATTTTTAAATTGTACGGCTAATTTTACATATATCCTGATACCTGCACATATAACTTGGCTTATTGTATTTAGATATACAACTTTTCAAAAATCTTCAGATTTCTAAAATTGTTATCATTTAACTACCAGATAATACGGCGTTACCGCTGTTACACCTTGTATATCTATACGTACAAATACCAAAATATGGGAAAAATTAAGGGAGAATAAATGCTTATGATTTTTACAGACGATTATTAATTTTAACAATTCAAAATACTGTACTATACTTAATAAAAAAATGATGTTCCAGCATACTCGTAACCAGATATAGCAATTTATTTGGAGGAACATACTACTAGATCAAAATTGTATGCTATTTTTATCATTTTAACTTAAAATTAAAAAAATATGATATTCATGAACATCCTTATAATGGCATAAAATGTGTTTCATTATTGTTTTTTAATTTTTCATTATTCGAATTTAATTTACCCGCAAATGATTTAATTACATACACTCAATTGAGTAAATCTTTTCATTTTGAAACACGCTGTAACGTAATAAATTAGTCTTTGCATTCAATCACAAAAGTGTGGATTATTTTGTTATATTTGAGCTACTTTAAAGAATTGCGAAAATTTATTCTTGGCATTGAAATATTTCTTGTTTTCTTCAAATAAAGTTTGTTCCAGTAATTTGACTGAAGTTAATTTACTATTAACATTTATCTCTGTCAACAATTTCACAAATCTCACAAAATTATGCAACAAAATTTGGCAGAAACGTCAAGATAATACAAACATTTATATAACAATATACGACCATCACAACACTTCACCCATTAGTCGAAGATTTACATTTCAGCCAAAAAAAAAGTGATTACAACATTTACTGTCGAAGATAGTGATATGGTAAACAATGTAAGAGCCCACAAGTAAATTAAAATTCAAAAATAAAATAATGTACGAGATGTTCCGTCTAAAAAAAAAAGATAACCAAAACACTTAATCTAACATGAAGAGAGCTTATATGTGATGAAATGTAAAATATTAGCCTTCACCCACCGGAACCGGCACGATCTATTGTGAATATTGTGGTTGAGTTTACTATTCAACTCCTGCGCTTAACACAAATTTGTCGTTACAATGCCCAATTTTCTGCAGTAGCAGAACAATGTTCCGTAGTCTCGCTTGCACTGTAACGAAATCGAAAACATTTTCTTAAAATGGTATGTCAGATGAGAATAACCGATATATAGAGAATAAGTCGACTTATAACTGCAGCTCGTCGAGTCTGAATAGATTTTTGTTAATATTTAATATAGAATTGACTAACCTCTTTGCTATTAATTGTCCGAACTTTCAATTAATGGCGATTTTTCCCGGCTCCCATTATACAAGTTCTCCTTTTATTTGAAGCTCTGATAACACCAAGAGTTCAGGTAGCTGCTGAATCCCTTGTTCGGCCAGTTCTTCATCATCTCTTTAGGTATAATGTGGGAATGCCCTGACACCCAAACAAGAAAATCATAGTCAGTCGCCACTAATGGTTAGCACCCCATACCAGCTTGAAGTCAAAGCTGTTTGCTTTCAGGATGATCATTGTAGCCTAGTTATTAATGTTCTTGAATTTTTCGTGGGGACAAACATCTATTGCAAGTACATCCGCCTGAAAGATCGATAGGGTTGGCCCAACGCTATTGAGAGTTGCCAATTCAGACTAACAACTCCGACCCCTGCTCCTTGTTCTATCTAGGATTCATCTGTGTACCATACCGAGAATCCTCTTGCAAATTTTGGCCCCTCTAAGCTTCATTATTTATGGCTACGAATTAGCACTCTAAATGCCTATTTAAAGTTTAGCGTTAGAAACATTAAGACCGTCCGTTGGTATTACTAGTGATCTCACTTCTGTTCTGAAGTTCATTTAAGATCGCTAGATGTCCTTTTAGGTCCCCGGGTTTAAAATTTTCGAAGTTATTGAAAATTGTGCAGCGAACGAACATCAACCAAAAGGGTGAAGTTAGCAGTTGGGGTAAGGTAGAAAACTGTATATCTACGGAGTTGTCAAAATAGGTACTATTAAAATAATGACAGGTTTTGTGTATTAGAGCCCTCATTAATATATTACTTTCTGGGGTTGGACAATAGAAAGTTGAATACATGCGTGTTGCCTGCTGCGGTATATGAAAATAAATGTCGGGCAATAAACTAGGCGCCTGAATATGTGAATGGATAATATAAAAAAAACTTGATGTCATTCCATTTGCGACGAAGCTCGAGAGATTCAATGTGAAACAAAGTTAGTAATGTGTACTCATTGACAATGGAAGTGTTACAGCTAGACGGAATAATTTGTCCAACTTAATTTTTTGACATTGTGATAGTTTTACATCAAAAATGAAACGATAATATTTGCAAGAAATTTTATAACAGTACGAAAAAATTAATAATGTGTTTGGCGACCCCATACCTGAGTACACTCCTGTATACGTCTAGGCATCGACAAAATGAGATGGTGTGCTTGTGGCTCCTCGTTCCAAGCAACTTGAATTTCGTGGATTAACTGTGCCAGAGTCTTTGGAGGATGGTGTAAAGTGGACAGTCTCCTCCCCATAATTTTCCACACATGTTCAATGGGATTTAAATCCGGTAAACGGAATGGGCACAGCAAAACATTAACGCCTGCTTCTTGGAGAAAGTCCATACTTCAACGAGCAATATGGAGACGTGCGCTGTCTTGCTAAAAAAGGATGTGCAGACGGCCATCTAGATAAGGTAGTAAAGTGGTTTGTAGGACATCAATATAACGCGCAGCTGTCATACGCTCGAATAAGAGAAGTGGTGATGGCAACCATAGACAATAGCCCCAAGCCATTTACTCCAACTCCGTGTACATGCCTCTGAACAGCAAGCCCAATATAACGTCGCTCTCTATCCCGGCGTTGTATCCTTCTACGGCCATCGAACAAACCTAGGCAGAATCGCGATTCATTCTAGCTCCCAATGCCGTTCTCTTCAACATTCAACATTGACGACAGTGGTCACAGTCAAAGAAGCACTATCGTGGAGGGGTATGAAAAATGTTCAAAGACTAGATGGCGGATTATAGTGTAGGCATAGTACAGGACCGGTCTACCTTTTTCTCCAAACATTGGTCAGCGATTTGATGCGTAGTAGCAAAACGTCTCGTAAGAGTAGTTTGTCTGAAAGCGCCTATCTTGACGCTCTGTGGTATGCCTCAGTTGACCAGTTGGTCTTCTTCGTGTTCCTCTGCCTTCTTCTGTCTACACACGACAAGGGAAATTATCTAGTTAGCGTAGGAACATTTCAATTGTTATGGAACCCATATAGTACTTAGAATAGGTAACCCCGTGTAATACCTTTTTTAGGTGGAGCACGGGGTTGGGATGATTTGTAATAATTTAGTTTTCATAAATAAAGAGCATGTCTACGCATGACACGTATTTCGTTACGCTTAACACTCGTACACGGACGCGCAATAACTAAACATTTCTATACTAATCCGATCTCATAAACAGGTTTCTTCACAACGAACTACGAGATAAACTTTCTTTTTTCGCAAAAAAAATATCAAAGATAGAAAGTTGCAATCTTGCTTCCATGGTTTGCATAGAGTGATATGATTTCAAATAAAGAAATTTTAAGAATCGACATTGAATTGTTTTCAAGTGTATGAGAATAGGATTTATAAAGCGGAGCCAAATAACAGTAGCATATTCCAACTTGGAACGGACAATGCCATAGTAAAGTGGCATAATCGTTTCAGTATTTGTAAAATATATTAACATCTTCGTATTGAATTCATGCAATTCTTACTGTCTCCACTATATTTTTCCCCCTTCTCTGTAACGCGACCTTTAGGCATGAATTATAATAAAAATGTAAGATCTGTTATATCTTTTGCAATGTGTGATAATACCTATTTGTCTGAGTTTAGGTTTAAAAGAACACCGAACTTGGAAAGTACAAATATTATTGATGCTATTTACAAAAAAAAAGAATAATAGCTGGTGAATGCGTTAAATTTGGAGAATTATTAGCAACGACACTCGGGAATTAAACAATGAACATACCCAATCAATTATAACTAGAAAGTCGACGATTATAACAAAAAATGCACAACATTAATATAACATCCTTTCTGTAAAAGTTTGCACAAGAATCCATTGCTTCCAATGAATTCGTTAAAAAATACTGTAAACTCAACCAACTCAGGTATAAACATTAGTGTAATATAAAAGCGATTTTATTATCATCAAAAACAAGTTTCCAATTACAAATAGAGTAAATACGGGAGTATAGAAAGGAAAATATCTGACATTAAAAGCTACCTTAGTATTTTTTTTAATAAACAAAATAAAATGTCTGGTAATTATACAATTTTTTATATAATTTTTAGTTGGTATGGATTAGAAGGTATAATAACCCCAGTTCAAAATTAATTCGCGATTGCGGAACATCAGGATGGTAATAAGGATATGTGTCATCTGAACACTTAACCCATTTTTAAGTGTATATATAATCCTGCAGCCAAGTGCTGCCGCTACACCTGATAAATTATAACATAATGTACGCTGAAACGTTTATTTTGACAGAAACGCGTCCTGCCTGTTGTTTTATTGGCGTCTCAGATGAACACTGGCGACCGCGGAGCCAATACACGGCGCTAAATAAACAACTGGTTTACCGACTAACAATGATGATTAAACGGTTGGCTTATCTTCAATGCTTCAAATAAAGATCAATTACTAAATATCCAGCAGATAAAAATAAAACATTAGTTGGGAAGTGATGTTGTCGCTATACTACATATGCTGCCAAAATATAAAACATGAGAATGAATGCGTGTTGAAGGAAGCAAACATTATTCGAAATAATTCCATGCAATGCGATTTATTTAAAATACGATAAATTATTTTTGACGAACAGGTCCTGTAAAAAACTTATATTTCAATATCAAAAAGAAAGTTGCACATTTATAAAAACCATAACACTGCAGTTAAGAGTGAATTTGTATAAATGATTACATGACCACAAAGGAAAGTTAACACGAAATAATTTATAAGAATATTTGCAAAGGAGGAAAAAGAAATAGAAGTTTAGAAGAGTGACGATGGGATAAGGAAAAAGATGACATCGAAAACACGTCAAAAAATCTATAAAGAAAAATTTATAGCGGAAATACGGAAAGAAATCACTGAAACTCGAAATCTGTGTCGAGGAAAGATTTAAAACTGATGGAAATGTAAATAATGTAGCTGCACAATAAAAAGAGATTACAGAAACATTCCAGGCATTCTTTATGTATGTAAAATGTCAGTACAGCTGCTAAAATTACAGTTTTTATTTTGTATAATTAATGTACAGTACAGAAGCATACATCTGTGGCAAGATTTGGTAACATTTTCAACGCTAATTTTTCCTCAGCAACAGGTTAAGGGTTAGAGAAAGATTTTCTGATTGCATCAGAGTATTGTAATTTGTTTACACCCACAGTTTTGCTGTTCCGTACCGTTAAGCTGTTCCCGAACAGAGACAGCAAATTGATGCAGATATTTCTGCGAAACCAATGGCAAAATCTTCATACAGAAAATGTATGAAAAAAAAATAAAGCTTAAAAGCAATTGATTAACAATTATATTATTTCTTTATCATATATAAATATAATATATATATATATATATATATATATTATATATGATATATATTTGTTCCTGAAACAGAATTGAAATAAATATAAGCAATTGGTAGCAAATATACCTCAGCCGGTCTAATTGTATATGGTAAGTTCACCTAATTCAAATAATCACATCCGATTACTTTATTGTTTGTAAATTTACAGCTTATACACTCACTTTATTTATGAGAAACCTAAATAATTAATTAAATAATTCATGCTGAACCCCGTGCGCCGTCTAACAACATGTATTCCAGGAGGGTACCTATTCTAAGATTCCATAACATTTGCAATGTTCCTATTCTAATTTTATTTCTATTTAAAGCTATTATTGTCAAAAAAATATTTTCTCTATAAAAAAATTTCTTAATTTATCCTCCGCATATGATCATGTATATAAGGCTTGAAAGTCACAAGCATTTTGCTGGAAATAGTCTTATCTATTGCAGGCTAGCATGTCGCTTCAATGGAACACACTTTGGATTAACATGTGTATCAAATATACAAACCTATAAGGTAACATTAAAAGAAAAAGCATAAGCGAACAAAGTATTTATTTTTAAGCGAATTTATTAAAGAAAAAATACAAATACAGTTTTTTTAAATATGTAAAAACTCTAAAGGAAGTTGCACATAAATACTCTAGCATCATTCCAAAACTGCCATTGCCTTAATTGTTTTTAAATCCTTGCGTTGTCCCAAATAGCATTCCTTGTAGCTTCTTTAACCAAAATATGACGTTTACTTAATATCTTGCACATTACAATCAACCAAGACATAATATCCAAGAGATCCGCTGAAACACAATCGATCAAGTAAATTATATACATTCGATACTCAAGGGATAAAAGTATGGATGATCCTGGAAGATTCTTGTTTATTTTAACCCTCCATAATAAGTAAGTAATGGATTGGAAATGAAAACGAAAACTAAACGTAAGGTTTAGAGAAGATACGCTATGTAATTTATAATAAGCGTTTTCGTAAACTACAATCTAATCGATCAGATCGTGATCAAAGATCTCTCAGATTACTCTACAACTGACGTGAATTCATTGAAAGAAACGCAGACACTTTTAATCTAGCACCATTTACGAACATTAAGATCACGATTGGATCAATCTAAGCGTACTTTTCGAAAACCCCTAATCTTAATAATATTAACAACACAATTTGCAAAATTCTAACGTGTATTACCTCATTAACATAAAACAAAACCATCACAAGTACCCAAGTGTTAGGTTAATTTTCTATCAAAACATAAGCATCCACTACCGAAGTATATTATATTATCTATTAGGTACTTAACAAATATGTTTACTAATTGTGGCAAATTCCAATCAATTAACATTTTACTCCAGGTTTGCATCCATTATTTTTATAATTGGAATCACACAAGATACACAACAATCAGACACAAACAAGAATCAGCAAGAGCGCACTAACAAACATGCGCTGATAATTTTAGACGGCAAAATAATGCCGTCTTATTAGTCGGTTTATATATATATATAATATATATATATTATATATATATATTTACATCCCGCTAACTATTTTGCTTCCTTTCATAACGCGGTCGTAGTGCGTCCCCTGGGAAAGCGTAGTTAGAAGAATTTTAGTGACGTATATTGAACCGCGGAAAAAATGGATAACGCCGATCACTTTTATCGCTGTAGCTTTAAAATGAAAATTATACGATTTTTTTATCTACACACTTTTTGCTTCTCACATTTGCGCCTATCTATTTGCGTCCACTGCGTATATTTTCAGACAAATTGCTAACTACTTTGCGTCCGATGTATATTTTTTGTATAAAACTTGTAAGTATAATGCGACCCCACGTTGCACATGTTGGTAGAAATAAACTATATAGGAAGCAATATAGCATATTTAATATAGGATCAATATAAAATTGTATTTTTTGGTTCTTTCGTGGTGGACGCAAATTAGTCGAAATAAAGTGTATATCGCCAGTCAGAAACACTGTATGAGGTTTGGTCGAATTGATAAACTAATTGAATTGAAAATCAGGTTAGCCACCGTTTTTTATGCTGAAGAATTATTTTGTATGTGTAGCTGATAGAAAACATATGTTGAGTGTTAAAAAAATAAAGTCTTATTTAGTACTAATTATTATGGTTTTAAAGTCATTTTATTGCTTATCTGGGAAAATATAAAATATATTTGGTACGAACTAAATAACCTCGGAACTGATTTTCCTGCAACCAAGTTTGAAACAAATATACTTACTTTCCTGGAAGTATTTGCAAATGAAAGAACTGCTAAGAAAATATCACCAATTACAAACTTCTTACAAGCATCATATCAGAACTCAGTGGGCTTTGAAACCAACAAAGGGGTAGTGTGTAAAGGAAAACCTAAAGGTTCATCCTGGGAAAATCACACCAGTTTCCTTCACGAAAAGAAGAAAGCGGATGACCTAAAGCCACCAACTCTTTATAACGAAAAGATGTAATTCAGTCAAGAATCTCAAATCCTTCGGAGTGGTTTTTAACTCGAAGCTAACTGGGAATCAACATCTTGACCACATGCAAATACATGAAATAGCTAATGGCATTAATGATACCCTTGCTGGGTATCATTGGTGCAATTAACAGCAGAGGGACCGCCTCTTTGGAGACCATTGTGGGCCTCCCCCCGCTGGAGCTTTATGTGAGGGCGGAGGCAATGAATGCGATCCTTAGACTGAAAGTCAACAAACCTGTAACATCCCAACTTCCGGGTGGGAGGGCACACTTATACTACGGGCACAATGCTGGACGGGCCATTGCTGCAAATGCCCACGGGTAGTATGGCACCCGAAATTATCTTCACTGAAAAGGTGAAAATCTCCATACCGAACAGAGGCCAGGCACGTAGTGAGATCACTGCTAATGATAACTGGTTCACGGACGGATCCAAATCCAGTCAGGGCATAGGAGCCGGTATTTGTGGGTCCAGTCCTAATCAAAGGATATCCATAAGCCTGGGGAAACATACAACGGTCTTCCAGGCAGAGGTATTCGCTCTTTGAGCCTGTGCAGAAATGATTGCAAAAGGGGGCTACATGAGGAGGAAAACTAATATAATGACTGACAGCCAGGCTATCATTAAGGCAGTCTCGAACCCCGTAACTAGGTCAAAACTAGTTAGGGACTGCAAACAATCCCTCAATCCACTGGAACGAGACACATGGTGTCTCTGATTTTGGTGCCGGGTCATGAGGATATAAAGGGCAATGTAATAGGCGACGAACTTGCCAAGGGGGTCTTTAAGAGACACTTCATGGGTCCAGAGCCCGTATGTGGAATTACTAAGGATTCCGCAAGAAGGCAGATCTGGACCTGGTTAGCTTCTAGTTTCTCTGATAACCTACTCAGGCGCGATAAGAAAGAAGTTAAAACCATTACTGGGTTGATTACTGGACACTGTCTCTTGAAAAAGCATCTATACAACACAGGCCGGGTAAGCGAACCGTGGTGTAGAAGATGCGAACTACAGGAGGAAACGAGTTTACATGTAATCTGCACATATGAGGAACTGAAGGTACTCAGGCACAAATATTTCGGCAGAGATTTATTGCAGCCCTCGAAGGTTCTCAAGTTTCCACTGGGCAAGATACTGGGCTTTATAGAGAATACCAAGCTGCTCAAGTAGAAATAAGAGAATTAATAGGGATGGTGCAATGAGCACCTAGCTCAAGTGCCCGGACATTAAGTGCCTACCTTAACTTTAATGAATGAATGAATGAATGATAACCCTTAGAACAATTGGGAAAACATGGGGATTGACATCTGGTAAGCCATTTGTTAACCTATGGCTCCCTGATTTGGTGGACAAAGACCACGCAGAGGCAGACGATTATTAAACTCGCAAAGAGACGAAGATTAGCTTGCTTGTGCATCACTGGAGCTGCATAAATCTACTTCGGAAACCATGTCAAATCTACTCCCTTTATTTACATTAAAGGGGCGGCAAGAATGGAAATATAGATACTCCTAGGAATGTCAGAATCACATAACATAACCGTATCTTTGAAATGGGCAGTAATACGATGACTCTCAAAATCTCCTTCGACAAACGCTTCAAGATTATCTTGAACGGGGATGGCTGGACAGCAAAACCCCAAACTGGTATGCAAAGCTGATCAATATCCCATCTGACAATCTAACCGCTCTAAAGCAGTATTCTACTAGGTAACCTCAAAAGTAACTTGCTCTAAATTCCTTGGTAAATCTTGAGCTACTGACTAAACACAATAAAGTTACTTTGGTGTGAGTGCCAGGGCATAAGGGCATGCAACGAACTTGCGAACGCTAGCAAGGCCTCTTCAATAAAATTCATTGGATCTGACCCACCTCTCGAGATAACCAAGACTGCGATACGTGATGCAGTGACTGAGTGGATCGAAAAGAAACACCAGGCTCTTTGGAACAGCGTAAGGACAAACACACAACAAACGGATGATGAGGCAACCATCTAGGCATTTAGCAACGTATGTGCTGGCTATCAACCGAATACAGCTTGGCACGGTACCGAATCTATAAACATGGCACGGCTGCCTAAGATAGTACCCACATAGAATGAGCGTCTTTAAAGATGGACCTGTATGTAGACTATGCAACAAGGAGAAGAAGGTAGCCCACCACGTTGCCACCATTGCGGGAAGCAATCAACTTGAAAGCTGATCTGCCAGAAAAAATGCCCACAGGCTGCTAAGCCTAGTTAAGGGAATTAACACCTCTTTATGTAAAGAAATACACTACTCGTAACTAAGGAATAATACAATAGGCGGTGTTAAAGAAATAGGAAGATGATCTATATTCAGTGCTCAACTCAATCAGTTAATCTATTCAATGCCAGAATAAGTAGGTCATCTACGTATTGTAATAGTGCTGATTTACCTGAAATTTATGCCTTCTTTTGTTTAAATCTTTACATCATTCTCTTTATATCTACTAGTGCTGCGAATCGAAACCTGTTTTATGTGAAACCGGTTTTGTTTGTGGCATTTAATGGCTTTCAAATCAGAATGTGTAACCAGGTAACCGGTAAAACCGGTTTCAAAACCAAAACCAGTTTTCAAAACCAAAATTGGTTTTTTAAATCAGAAGACAGGTATTTATAACGTAATTAACTTCAAAAATACACACGGTTTTTTTTTCCTGTTGTAAGTTGTAAAACCGTTTTTTTTTTTGTTTGTTACTGAAAATCGATTAACTGGTTTTTGATATCTAGTGATTTTTGCAACACTAATATCTACCGTTCTTAAAATTTATCAGTATACAAACCAAAATTGCACATTCATATCAAGATATAATATTTGCATTTGAAATCATTTGGTATATGTGTGTGTTGTCCAGTACATTAACATTTGGCCATAATAACGATGTTGTACATGCAATAGGTCCAGAAAGATATTGTGATAATAAATTTTAATGATTGGATAATTAATTAAGGTATTTTTTATTTTATAAAAATATAAAAGTCGAATCGTTTGGCAATTATGTAGGACTTTACATGAAACCAGCCACAAAAGTCCACCAACTTTAATTAACAGTAATATTTCCCTATTGTTTGTTTTAACGCGTTAAATTATATCTTGATATAGAGCCGGAACATATATTTTCAGGAAATCTCATGCATCTCATATTTTCTTATTGTGAAACTGGCATTCCGGCACTATATATCACAACAACTTTTAAAAGCAGTGCAAATGGAAACATTATGATTATAGACCCAGCATAACGTACGGAGCAGTAGTATGATGACCAAAATTGTAGTAAACGGAAGCGGTCAAAACGCCAAGTGGCGTACAAGGCTAGCGTCTTTAAGTGGCACGGCTGCAATAAGATCGATCCCCACCACTGCAATGGATATCTGCATCGGCATAAGTTCCCAACCACTCGAGAGTGAGGAAAATAAGAGAGCGGATGATCTTTCCAGACGAGGCTTGTTAAGGTCCTTCGTCAGAGTTGGTCCTTCTTTTGGCATTACCAAATCGTAAATTTATTTATTTATAACCAACATGATAAACCTACAGGGGTCTCGTATACCCCGTCGGTCTATTGCAAACTTCAAAGTCGTCTATAAGTAATGCATTTCATCGTGCAGCAGTGCCATGTCCTTATCGTGGATCAAGCATGAAAGATGTTAGTGGGCAGATTGCGTTGGAAGTATGCTCTAACAGCGATAACATTTGAGAAGATGAGAACTACTTTCTTGATGTGTCAAAGTAATTGTAACGGCAGGTACAGCACTTGTCAATATGACGTTTATAAGTATGTGGCAACTGTGCGACACAGAATATACATAAACAGCAATTGAGATATGTATAAACAATAACAAATGTCGTCTCATCTAAAACTACAGACTAAAAGCTAGGAACTAGACGCATGATGAGTCCAGAGAATAGTGGCAAAAGTTACCAGGACAGAGACAGGCAAAAAAATTTCTAAAGGAACAAAGGCGTGAATTTGCTAGAGACCTACTGAGTAAAGACAGGAAGATGTCAAGATGTCAAAATGGTAGTAGGTCGGCTGACTGGTCATTGCAAACTAAACAGGCATATGTACAACATTGGCCTGGCAGATGATGCTATTTGCAGATTTTGTCAGGAGGAGGAAAAACACCAGTTCATGTACTGTGCTAATGCGACGACCTGGCGAGGACAAGGTTTCTAGTCATGGGCGTGGAGAACCCCACAGCTAACAAATACACAAAAGAGGCTCTCTCATGGATAGTAGACCTAATTAAGACGGTAAAATTAGAGTGTGTCTCCTAGGAAAAAAGGTGACCACATAGATCTGAAAAGATTGCAGTGAAACCTATCCATCCACCATCTTAACTCTAACCCAACTTAATCTATGTGTCGGTTGAGGTCGATGAAAGAAAACACTTAATAACTGTTTAATTGATATATCGACAAATGTTTGCTATTTACATTTGTCGATATATCAATTAAACAGGTAAAAGAGTGTTTGCTTTAATGAAGAAGCATCCTCAGACTTTAGTACCAACCTAGAAATCAGATACCTAAGCTGAATGCAAGTTTTTGAATATTTGAACTGAAAATCTATTTAAATGTTGATTTCCCCACTTATTGGATAAGCAAGACTATGACATGTTTTATTTTGGTGGAGGCGCCAGGTGCCATACTTCAAGCTTTGCAGTTCTTCCGTGCTATTACTTATGATATACCATACTATAATCAATTGAGAAAATTGTAAAGAAAGAATAGTCGATTTCACTTTCCCGTGTGGCAAGGTTTTCTCAAATTAAAGTTGTTTTTTTGATTCTAATTGCCCCGGGATCACGAAACTCGATACTCGATTCGAATTCGCCATGTTTAATCGAATACCTAAAAATCTCATTCACGATACTCGATTTCACGAATTCACTCGATTCGTAACATTCGATTCCAGGAAGCTATCGAGTTGTAATGGCGGCACATGAGATCGAGACATTTGTAACTCTCCCTCTCTTTCTAAATTCATTATTCAGATGTATTATGTATATAAAGTGATCGGTAAAGACTGCAGGTAGAAAAAGTCCAACGCCTTTGTTCGTATAATCAGGACAAATTAAATATTTCGAGATAACTCAACACATTCAACATTATTACCAGATAATGTATTAAAACGAATTTTGAAATTATTAATTATATAACATGGTATAGCAAACAAAATGCTGCCAGTTTTTGGGAGCGTATCCTTCAGCGACCGTAGGTCTTACGCAGAATTTACGATTCCAAGGAAAGGAAGCTCTGAGGAAAGACAAAATCCATTTTTGTTACCCAGATAATAAATTTCTTGAATTACTTAAACTTAATAACAAATATATTGCTGCACTATTTACTACTATCTATAACAACTATATTTAATTTAATAAAGTGATAAAAAAAAAATAATTCACTTTCTCTGACACAAAGCAAGAGTAGTAATAAAAAAATAAGAATTTGTCAAAGTAATCAACATTGCGAATAAACGTCAAGATGTCGTTGCTCACTTGCCTTCAAATCTACCTTTCATTTGAACTAATTCCGCAGTAAAGAGATCATTTGTTCCAAAACACGATGATAACCGAAACTTAAACGAAATTAATTCGATCGAGTATCGTGAGTACTTCCCGGTATGTGAATCGACTCGATCTCGAACCTGTCGAATAAAGTCGATCGTATTTCGTGATCCCGGGGTTGATTTATTAGGTGGTCTATACATAGTCGACACTCTAGTACAATAGTGAAATCTATCATATGATATCCATTTTCTAGAATTTGTTTACTATAACTGAAAGATAGTTGTTGTGGCCAAACTGGATTTTGTAATTGTTTTGGGAGATATCCTTGGCTTATTGAACTAAAATAAAGTAATGGGAGGTTTCTCCCATTAACTGAAAAATTATGTAGAGGTATAAAAAAAAGAAATGCTGGAAGAGAAACGGTAGTATAAGTTAAATAATTATAAATTTCTGGTAAATATTACATTTTGTAAAGAAAACATCTATAGAAAAATCAAAGTCACGAGCACCTCTTACTAAACGGACACTTTTCAAATGCTTCACAATGTATTCATTAGTCAAAGGAAAAGAAACACTTCTAACATTTTTTTTTTAAATTGTGTCATACATATGCCTACTGATTACAATCACTAACCTCATCGGTTCTTCTATATGTGTGCGACGTTGCCAAGTAGAAGGAAGCAAAATAACGCTGGTATGTAATAAAAATATACGCATGAAGTATATTATTTGGCTCTATCGGCATTTCTGTGAACTAAATTATACGTGAATTTTACATATGACGCACTATTTGCTTCCACCTATTTTCCATCTTAGGTACTAAACGGTTGGAATAAAAAATATGAGAAAAAAACCTGGCAATGGTGGTGGCATGACCAACGGGCACGTGCGGAGAATTTTTTTTTTCTTTAGCCGGTTTACCCCGATTAATAAGGCCGGAACTATTTTGCGTCCGGTATAGGACGCAATATATAGTCCGAGTACGCAAAATGTAATGTAAAATGGCAATGCATGGACGCAAAATAGTGCGTGGGATAAAATATATATATATACATATATATAATATATATATATATATATATATAATATATATAATATATATATACATATATATATATATTATCCACGCACTAATTTTACGTACATTACAATTGCCATTTTACATTACATTTATCCCACGCACTATTTTGGCGTCCATACATTGCCATTTTACATTACATTTTTCGTCCCTCGCTATTTTGCGTCGTTGTATACCGGACGCAAAATAGTTCCGGCCTTATTATCGAGTAAACCGCTAAGAAAAAAAATTGTCCGTACGTGCCCCGTTGTTGATGCATGCACACGCCATTGCGGCAGGTTTTTTTTCTCATATTTTTATTCCAAACCGTTTAGTACCTAAGATGGAAAATAGGTGGAGCAAAATAGTTGCGTCATATGTAAAATTCACGTATAATTTAGTTTCACAGAAATGCCGATAGAGCCAAAATAATATACACATGCCGTATATTTTTATTACATACCGCGCATTATTTTGCTTCCTTCTACTTGCAAACGTCGCACACATATAGAAGAACCGATGAGGTTAGTGATTGTAAATCAGTGGCATATGTATGCCACAATTTAAAAAAAAAATGTTAGAAGTGTTTCTTTTCTTTTGACTAATGATACATTGCGAAGCATTTTGAAAGAGTTGTCCGTTTATTGAAGAGGTGCCCGTGACTTGATTTTTTTTATAGATGTTTTGTTTACAAAATGTAATAATGTACCAGAAATTTATAATTATTTTAACTTATACTACCGTTTTCTCTTCCCAGCATTTCTTTTTTTTTTTTTTGATACCGCTTACATAAATTTTCAGTTGGTTTCTCCATTACTTTATTTTAGTTCAATAAGCCAAGGATATTCCCAAAACAATTTACAAAATCCAGTTTGGCACCAATAACTATCTTTCAGTGATAGTAAACCAAATTCTAGAAAATGGATGTGATTCATATGATAGATTTCACTATTGTACTAAAGTGTCGACTATGTATATGACCACCCAATAAATCAATTAGAATCCAAAAAAACAAACTTTAATCTGAGAAGACTTTGCCACACGGGAAGTGAAATCGACTATCTTTCTTTGCAATTTTCTCAATTGATTACAGTATGGTATATCATAAGTAATAGCACGGAGAACCGCAAAGCTTGAGGTATGGCACCTGGCGCCTCCACCAAAATAAAACATGTCATAGTCTTGCTTATCCATAAGTGGGGAAATCACATTTTAAAATAGATTTTCAGTTCAAATATTCAAAAACTTGCATTCAGCTTAGGTATCTGATTTCTAGGATGGTTACTAAAGTCTGCAGGGATGCTTCTTCATTAAACTTTTTTACCTGTTTTAATTAATATATCGACAAATGTAAATAGCAAACATTTGTCGATTATAACAATTAAACTGTTATTAAGTGTTTTTTTTCATTGACCTCAACCGCCACATAGATTGAGTGGGTTAGGTTTAAGATGGTGGATGGATAGGTTTCACTGCAATCTTTTCAGATCTTATGTGGTCGCACCTTTTTCCTAGGAGACACACTCTAATTTCGTTTACGGTCTTATTATGCCTCGGAGAGCGCCTTTTTGTGTATTTGTTAGTTGTGGGTTTCGCCACGCCCATACTAGAAACCTTGTCCTCGCCAGGTCGTGGCATTAGCACAGTATATTGAACTGGTGTTTTTTCTCCTCCTGACAAATCTGCAAATAGCATCATCTGCCATGCCAATGTTGTACATTTGCGGTTTAGTTTGCAATGAGCGAGTCAGCAGACCTACTACCATTTTGAACATCTTGACATCTTCTGTCTTTACTTCAGTAGGTCTCTAGCAAAATTCACGCCTTTGTTCCTTTAGAAATTTTTTGTCTGTTTCTGTCCTGGTCACTTTTGCCACTATTCTCTGGACTCATCATGCGTCTAGTTCCTAGCTTTTAGTCTGTAGTTTTAGTTGAGACGACATTTTGTTATTGTTTATACATATCTCAATTGTTAATTTTAATATGCTGTTTATGTATATTCTGTGTCGCACAGTTGGCACATAGCTTATAAAACGCATATTGACAAGTGCTGTACCTGCCGTTACAAATTACTTTGACACATTCAAAGAAAGATAGTTCTCATCTTCTCAAATGTTATTCGCTGCTTACGAGCATACTTTCCAACGCAATCTGCCCACTAACATCTTTCATGCTTGATCCGACGATAAGGACAATGGCACTTGCTTGCACGTGAAATGCATTACTTATAGGACGACTTTGAAGTTTGGAAATAGACCGACGGGTATATGAGACCCCTGTAGGTTTATTCATGTTGATTATAAATAAATAAATTTGCGATTTGGTAATGCCAAAAGAAGGACCAACTCTGGGGAAGACCTTAACAAGCCTCGCCTGGAAAGAAATCATCCGCTCTCTTATTTTCTCACTTTCGAGTGGTTGGGAACCTATGCCGATGCAATCGGGTTACCACCTGATTTAGGCGCTTACACAGTCCCAAATTACCTTAGACTCAGGCACTTACGAACGAATCGCCTTAAGTGTTAGGGTGGTTCGATTTCTCTGACACAATGATGAATGCAGCAACCTCAGCCTAACTAGACACCGTTGTATCTCTGCTGAAGCTTACCGTAAGAGGCCTCTCTAGGCTTCTTTACATATATTTCAGCTCCTATTCGTAGCCAGTTCCAGAGGCGTCTGTATACCGTTTCGAGTCCGCTCTCACCGTAGTGCCTTTTCGGTCCCTCTTATCTGGTATTAATAATCTGATATTATGAAACATGGCATCGCGTGGCATCCCCACAAGAGAGTGCCTCCTTAAGTTTTATTCAATAGTTTTTTGTAGTCGAACGCTGTACGATTTACTTATCACTGCTTGAGTATGCTATATACTATTTCCTGTAGTAAATTATATAGGCGTTGGCAGATTGATGACTCTATTGCAGTGGTGGGATCGATCTCATTGCAAGCCGTGCCACTTAAAGACGTAGCCTTTGTACGCCACTTGGCGTTTTTGACCGCTTCCGTTTACTACAATTTTGGTCATCATAAACTACTCGCTCCGTTACGTTATGCTGGGTCTATAATCATAATGTTTCCATTTTGCACTGCTTTTAAAAAGTTGTTGTGATATATAGTGCGGAATGCCAGTTTCACAATAAGAAAATATGAGATGCATGAGATTCCTGAAATATTATTGTTCCGGCTCTATATCAAGATATAATTTAACACGTTAAAAACAAACAATAGGGAAAGATTTACTGTTTAATATAAAGTTGTTTCCGGTTGGCGAATTTTGTGGCTGGTTTCATGTAGAGTCCTACATAAATTGCCAAACGATTTCCACTTTTATATTTTTATAAAATAAAAAATACTTTATTAATATATCTAATCATTAAAATTTATTATTTACAGTATCTTTCTGGACCTATGGCGTATACCAACATCGTTATTATGGCCAAATGTTAATGTACTGGACAACACACACATATACCAAATAATTTCAAAATGCAAATGATATCTTGATATGAATGTGCAATATTTGTTAAAACAGATTTTTTTGTATATGATAAATTTTAAGAACGGTAGAGTGTTAAGTGTTGTCAAAAATCACCAGATATCAAAAACCGGTTAATCGATTTTTCAGTCAGCAAGCAACTTTAGGTAAAAAAACCGTGTATTATTTTGAATGTAATTAAGTTTATAAATACCTGTCTTCTGACTTCAAAGAATGGATTTTGGTTTGAAAACTGGTTTTGGTTTCAAATCGGGTTTTACCAGTTTACCTAATTGCACTTTGTGATTTGAAAGCCATTATTTGCCGACATCCAAAAACCGGTTTCACATAGAAACAGGTTTCGATTCGCAGCACTAGTAGAGATACAGAGAATGGATGTAAAGATTTAAACAAAAGAAGGCGTAAATTCAGGTTAAATAGCACTATTACAATACGTAGATGATCTACTTATTTCTGGGCATCGATATATTAAAGTGATTGATTACTGATTGATTTGAGCACTGAATATAAGATCATCTTCCTAGTCCTTTAACACCGTCTATTGTATTATTCCTTAGATACGAGTAGTGTATTTCTTTACATAAAGAGGTGTTAATTCCCTTAACTAGGCTTCGCAGCCTGTGTGGTATTTTTTTCCGGCAGATTAGCTTTAAGGTGATTTGCTTCCCGCAATAGTAGTCTCCTGCCGTTCCAATGAAACGCATTTCAAAAACAACGTGGTGGGCTATACTTCTTCTCGTTGTTGCATAGTCTACATACAGGTCCATCTTTTAAAGACGCTTATTCTATGTGGATACTATCTTAGGCAGCCGTACCATGTTCATACGATTCGGTGATTGTGCTAGCTGCATTCGTTGCTAAATGCCTGATGGTTGCCTCATCATCCCTTTGTTGTGTCTTGTCCTTATACTGTTCCAAGTGAGCCCTGGTGTTTCTTTTTGATCCACTCAATCACTGCATCACGTATCGCAGTATTGGTTATCTCGAAAGCTGGGTCAATTTCAATGAATTTTATAGTAGGAGTCCTTGCTAGCATTCGCAAGTTCGTTGCATGCTAAGCCCCTTGTGCCCTAGCATTCACCCCAAGTAACTTTATTGTGTTTAAGTCAGTAGTTTCAAAATTTACCAAGCAATTCCAAGTTATTTTTTGAGGTTACTTAATAGAATACTGCTTAGAGCGTTCGATTGTCGGATAGGATACTGATCAGCTTTGTATACCAGTTTTGGGTTTTGCTGTCCTAACCGTCCCCGTTCAAGATAATCTTGAAGGGTTTGTCGAAGGAGATTTTTGAGAGTCAGTATTGTATCACTGGCCATTTCAAAAAATACGGTTGTGTTATATTTTTCTGACATTCCTAGAGTTTCCATTCTTGCCGCCCCTTTAATGTAAATAAAGATAGTATATTTTGACATTGTTTTCGTAGTAGATTTATGGCAGCTCCAGTGATGCACAAGCAAGTTAATCTTCGTCTCTTTTGCGAGGTTTAATAATCGTCTACCTCTGGGTGGTCTTTGTCCGCCAAATCAGGGATCCAACAAAGGCTTACAAGATGTCAATCCCGATGTTTTCGAATTGTTCTAAGGGTTTTCATTCATTCATTAATGTCACTCTTTAAGTTAGGGTGTTGCACTTACTGTCCGGGCACTTGAGCTAGGTGCCTCTAGTAATCCCATAGACCTCTCCCGAAATATTTCTGCTCTGAATAACTTTCAGTTCCTCACATGTGCAGCGGTTTACATGTAAACTCGTTTTCCTCCTGTAGTTCGCATCTTCTACACCACGATTCGCTTACCCGGCCTGTGTTGTATTAGATGTTTTTTTTTCAGGGAGACAGTGTTGCATCTACCAACCCAGTAATGGTTTTTAAACTTCTTTCTTCTGCTTGCACCTGAAGTAGGTTATCAGAGAAACTAACATCCCCATTTCCCGATCTTGGGCTTTTGGTATAGAGTGGACCCTTCAGTCGACTCCGATTTCTTTGTTGTACTTTCTTTATTATACAGGTCCAGATCTCCTTTTTGCGGAATTCTTAGTAATTCCACATACGGGCTCTCAACCCATGAAGTATCTCTTTATAGCTCCCCCTCGGTCTAGTTCGTCGGCTATTAGCCCTTGCCCTTTACTCCTCATGTTCCGCGGCACCCACATCAGAGACACCAGTGTAGTCTTGTGCCAGTGCATTGAGGGATTGTTTTGCAAGTCTCTAACTAGTTTTGACCTAGTTACGGGGTTTGAGACTGCCTTAATGTAGCCTGGCTGTCAGTCATTATTCAATTTTCCTCCTCATGTAGCCCCTTTTTCAAATCATTTCTGCACAGGCTGCAAGGGCGAATACTCTGCCTGGATAACCGTTGTATGTTTTCCTCAGGCTTATGGATATCCTTTGATTAGGACTGGTCCCCCACAATTTCCGGCTCCTGTGCCCTGGCTTGGATTTGTATCCGGTCCGTGAACCAGTTTATCATTAGCAGTGATCTCACTACGTGCCTGGGTCTCTGTTCGGTATGGAGATTTTTCACCTTTTCAGTTGAAGATAATTTCGGGTGCCATGCTGTTCCGTGGGCATTTGCAGCAATTGAAAATCCAGCATCCGTCCCAGCATCGTGTCCGTAGTATAAGTGTGTCCATTGTTGGTTTCAGTCTAGGGTTCGCATTCATTGCCTCCGCTCTCACATAGAGCTCCGAGCAGGGGGGAGGCCTACAATGGGTCTCCTAAGAGGCGCGTCCCTCTGCTGTTAATTGCAGCAGTGATACCCAGCAAGGGTTATCATTAATGCCCTTAGTTATGACATTTATTTGTCATGTGGTCAAAGATGTTGTATTCGAAGTTAGCTTCGAGTCAAGAACCACTCCTAAAGGATTGGATTCTTGACTGAATTGGCATCTTTTTGTTATGTAAGAATTGTTGGCTTAGGTCATCCAGTTTCTTTTATTCGTGAAAGAAACTAGTGTAATTTTCACAGGATGATACTCCTTTACAAATTACCTCTTTGCTGGTTTCAAAGCCCTCTGAGTTCTGTAAGTGATGCTTGTAAGAAGTTTTGCAATTGGTGATATTTTCTTAGCAGTTCTTTCATTGCCAAGTACTTCCAGGAAAGTAAGTATATTTGTTTCATAGGACATCAGTTCCAAGGTATGTATACTTGTACCAATATTTTTCCAGTGAGTGAGCATTAAAATGTGCTTTAAAATCATAATAATTAGGAGTAATAAATAAAGACTATTTTTCTTTAACACTCATATTTATGTTTCTATTCAGCCTACACATACAAAATAATTCTCAAGCATTAAAGAACTGTGCTAACCTGATTTTCACTTCAGTTAGCTATCAAATTATCACCAAACTTCATACAGTGTTCTCGACTGCGATATTATACTTTATATCGACTAATTTGCGTCCATCACGAAGAACACAAAAATACCAAATGTTTTGATTCTATATTACTCCTTAAATATGCTATATTGCTTCCTATATACGTTTATTTCGACCCACATTGTGGCACGTTGGCGGACGCATGTATACTTACAACTTTATACAAAAAATATACATTCGGACGCGCAATAATTGTTAGCAGTTTGTCTGAGAAATATACGCAGTGTACGGCACTCATAGATTAGGCAAATGTAAGGAAGCAAAAAAGTGGTGCGTAGAATTATAACAATCGGGTATAATTTCATTTAAAAGCTTACAGCGATACAAAAGTAATCGGGTGTATCCATTTTTTCCCTCGCGGTTTCAATATACGTCACTAAAATTCTTCTAACTACGCTCCTTCCTGGGGACGCACTACGACCGCTTTATGAAAGGAGCAAAATAGTTATGCGAGATGTAAATATATATATATATGGGTATATATAATATATATTATATGATATATATTCTATATTATTTTATTTATATTTGTCCTGAAACAGAATTTGAAATAAATATAAAGCAATTGGTAGCAAATATACCTCAGCCGGTCTCATTTTATATGTAAGTTCACCTAATTCAAATAATCACATCCGATTACTTTATGTTTGTAAATTTACAGCTTATACACTCACTTATTTATGAGAACCTAAATAATTAATTAAATAATTCATGCTGACCCCGTGCGCCGTCTAACAACATGTATTCCAGGAGGGTCCTATTCTAAGATTCCCTACACATTTGCATGTTCCTATTATTCTAATTTTTTCTTTTTAAAGCTATTATTTTCAAGGAAAATATTTTCTCTATAAAAAATTTCTTAATTTATCCTCCGCATATGATCATGTTATATATAGGCTTGACAGTCACAAGCATTTTGCTGGAAATAGTCTTATCTATTGCAGGCTAGCATGTCGCTTCCAATGGAACACACTATTGGATTAACATGGTGTTATCAAATATACAAATCTATAAGGGTAACATTAAAAGAAAAAGCATAAGCGAACAAAGTATTTATTTTTTAAGCGAATTTATTAAAGAAAAATACAAATACAGTTTTTTTAAATATGTTTAAAACTCTAAAGGAAGTTGCACGTAAATACTCTAGCATCATTCCAAAACTGCCATTGCCTTAATTGGTTTTTAAATCCTTGCGTTTGGTCCAATAGATTCTGTGTAGCTTTCTTTAACGCAAAATATACGTATTTAATATCTTGGCACATTACAAATTCAACCCAGACATAATATCCAAGAGATCCGCTGAAACACAATCGATCAAGTTAATTATATACATTCGATACTCAAGGGATACAAGTATGGATGATCCTGGGAAATTCTTGTTTATTTTAACCCTCCATAATAAGTAAGTAATGGATTGGAAATGAACAACGAAAAACTAAACGTAAGGTTTAGAGAAGATACGCTATGTAATTTATAATAAGCGTTTTCGGTTAAACTACAATCTAATCGATGCAGGATCGTCGTATCAAAGATCTTCTCACAAGATTACTCTACAACTGACGTGAATTTCATTGGAAGAAACGCAGACACTTTTTAATCTAGCACCATTTACGAACATTAAGATCACGATTGGATCAATCTAAGCGTACTTTTTCGAAAACCCCTAATCTTAATAATATTAACAACACAATTTGCAAAAATTCTTAACGTGTATTACCTCATTTATACTATAAAACAAACCATCACAGAGTACCCAAGTGTTAGGTTAATTTTCTATCAAAACATAAGCATCCACTACGAAGTATATTATATTATCTATTAGGTACTTAACAAATATGTTTACTAATTGTGTGCAAATTCCAATCAATTATAATTTTACTCCAGGTTTGCATCCATTATTTTTTATAATTGGAATCACACAAGATACACAACAATCAGACACAAACAAGAATCAGCAAGAGTAGCGCTACTGAAGCAATATCATGGCTGCTGAATAATGTTAGACGGCACAATAATGGCTCGTTTATTTTCGGTTTCGTGTATCGTAAAATGTCGATGCTGAATAAAGCAAGGGGTGGACACGCGTTACCAAAATTATTAGAAAGTGGATATGCGTCTAATACCAGTAATATACACTTTATTTATGAAAAACTAATTATTACAATTATCCTATACCCCATGCTCCACCTTGAAAAGTGTACTAGCACTGAGGCTACCTATTCTAAGTACTAACTACACTACACAATAACAATGAAATGATCCTTACTCTAACTAAATAACTTCCCTACTGATTTTTAATAACAAAATATATAATCAGTAGCCTCGCGACCATACGAATATTACTTTTGAAAAATGATATAAAATGTAAAATGGGATTAGTTCAACATAATCGCGAGTCTACTGTAAATTAGTCAGCTATCAGTTATTATTAAATGCGCCCATGGAACGACTTTCATTATCTCGCCAGCATTTGCCAAGGACACTGATTATATATAATATACTTATATAAAATCAATGACCACGGAAGTAAGGAAAACCATGGCAAAAACCTTACTCTGGGAGGATCTGGGAAGAAGTCCCAGACCTTATTACTGATTATTATTATCCTTCTGAGTGCCGAAAGAAGCAGCCTTCGCGTCTCCTCAAATTCCGATGAGCCTTGCCGTTTCTCGCGTAGCTGCCTCCCTTTTTCACACATTTCAGAAGTTTAACACAGGAAAGATGATGACCTAAAAACAACAAACAAAACAGCAGTAGCTATTCTAATACTTAATAAGTAACTTAATCCTAATTATTCTAACCAAGAGTAATTAAATAAATATTTATATTTAAATATTTTTAGTTTAACACCAATTCCGACCACTAAAGAGCATAAAATTATTCATTTATAAGCGGTGCTACCCTACTAACTATCTAAATATCATGCCGTAGCCTATCTAGTTCTTTAGCAACATTATACTAAAAAATTCCACCATTCGATCGACTCATTATCTCTAATATCTGTTTCGCGTCGCGGCCAATTTAACCCCCTAGCTAATGCCTTAACCTTCGGTACGCGACCCGCCACTCATCAGTGAGTGGACATTCAAATAAGACATGCCCCGCTGTATCTACCCCACTCCACTCACACAAGCGAATCAGTTAAACCCTCCCAATTCTACATAGAAATGATTTAAAATTACCGTGACCTGTTATTAATTCTGCCGCCTGATACGATAAAATTAACCCTCATTTCCCTAAAAACGTGTAAACGCTAACCCGATAAATTACCTAGTCCACCTCCCATTTAAGGTATTATCCCACCTACTCTGGCCCAATCATTATAAAGTTTATCCCTAAACGCTTTTTTTAGCTACACTAGCCGATAAATTAGCCCAAATCTAATAATCAAGCTATCTCCCCTAGATACGGCCTCTTTCGCTAATTGATCCGCCCTCTCATTACCGATTGTACCTACATGAGCCCTAGTCCAAAAAAGTTTTATACCCCCTCGGCGCAACATTATCCCAAGTATCCTAACATCAAATCGGTCGGATGTTTTTAAATTCCCTAACGCCTCTAATACAGATAAGCTATCTGTTAATAATTCTCACGTCCCCGGCATAAATTCGCCATTCACGCCTACTATAAACTACTGCCTAGATTTATTGCAACTAATTCTGGCCTGAAAAATATTGCAATGATCCCCTAATTTAAACTGTTGATTTATGTATTTCAATACCCCTATTTATAAACAACAAAAGCCGCCCCTGTACCACCCTCACCCTTCGACCCATCCGTAAAAATGTCTAAACCCTCTCGAAAAGTGATATAATATTACAGGCAATAACACTGCTCCTATATAATCTCGCTATTATGCCCGATTTCAGCAATAGGAGTATATTACATTTTTTTCTATTGAATGTAGATGGTAAAAATCCAGATTTTTATCTCTTATATAGATATCTTAAAATCTGATTATTTTTTACTATGTAAATAAACAACACGTTATCCTTTTGACAATAATTATTTTAGTAATTAAATATGAAGATTTATAGTCTAATTTCTACAAGATATTTTTTTTCTCAGTGCATGCGGTTGCATTTACCTGACTGTACTATTAGGAACCACGCACCGTTTGGCGCCGCACTATACGAGATATTACAGTATGAGCTTCGTATCGGCTGCTGTGTCATTTTCTATATGTTCTGTATCGTACTCTATTACATCAAATTTATCTATCATTACCTGACCATGCTCATATCACTCACACGGTATATCTAGAGTAATTTTCCATTTTTGTTTCTTATATCTCAAGTCCGTCTTTAATAATTATGTAGGAAAATATTAATACCTTGGTTATGATTAAATATAAACAAAATAATAAGATAAAAGGAAGCCAGAGCAATTTGTGAATTTCTTACTTTGTGTTACTTTATCTTCATATCCGGTAGCATATATTATTTAATTGCCGTTATTGTTGTTAATAGCGAGGCTGTTGCGGTGCTTTCTTTTTTGTTTCATACGAGTAACAATGCCCACAGGAAGAGTCGTTCACACAAATTGCTGAAAACACTTTATTGCGTATATGTCTTTCGAAGTAATTTATCCACTAATTAAAATAACAATTTTAATAAGTAGTTAATCGACCTTGAAAAATTTTGTTCAATTGTTAGGATTTTAACCCCGGCTGTACGTACTCGTTTCGAAATTAATCAGTTACGAGGTTCGACGGCGAGCGTATTTTCATTTTCATTGTAAATAAATGCGTGGATATTTTCGACGTTTTAAATTGCATCTAACTGTCGTTAATTCGTTTTAAGTACACTTTACGGTCAGCCGCGCTTTTCATTATCGAACGAGAACAAACTTAATTTACCAAAACCCGAAAAAAGAAACTATAATGTTTTTCACAGATGTTAACTTCCCTACATCAATGGACGAATTAATTAATTTATGATTGCGCCACGTTGTATTAGTGGCAGTTACATTGGGTAAACCACCTAACGATTAAATGTTTAGTTTATATAGTTTCCTAATAAATAAAACAATTTATCGTTTCTTAAAGAAAACAAAACAGAAGGAAGGAATAAAAATAGCTTTTACAATTAATTGTAAAGGATTGCCCGAATTACCTAATTGTAGTTTTCAACATAATTGACCTGAGAACGACCTTCTAGTAAACCTTAATTACTGCAGTCAATAAAAATACGTTTTATAGAAATAGTACTTATAAATTCAGGTTAGCTACAACAGCCTTGGCCTTAACAAACAATACCTAGGTGCTTGTATAAGTTTTCCAAATATAAAACATCTTAAGTATATAAGTAAAGAAATAATTTTCGTTTTTGATATCACATTAACATTAACATTATTTAATATTGATTAAACACCTTCTTCTTATTCAAGAAATAAATACAGTACTGTTTTTATTTAGTAATAATAGATACACCTTTTTGTTTCATTCTTTCTCAAAATCAAGGTGTCTATTTATTTTTATCAAAATATTCTAGTTTTTTAATGCGTGTATAATAAGATAAACTCGGAAACTATTATAGCCATGCGGTAATCTTACGTTATGGAATCCATGTAGTACTTAAAATAGGGTATTTTGTACTATATGTGAAATAAAAATAAATTAGATAGTAACTTCACTTACTAATATTAATAGCCAATTATTTTACTGTTCATGATACAGTTTTTGTTTATGTGTCCAAATCTTTTGCTGACAAAAAATATAATCAAAATTTGTTTTTAAAATACTTTATTCACTCAATTTTATGTTCATATCTACATATCAACAAGAAGATCTTTTCATTTTGTATACGTGGGTATTATATTAAAGGAAAGGTTCTAATAGTATTACTTAATTATTATTAATAATCGATCTGAATCTGGCAATGTTGAAAGGAAGAATTGCCAATTGAAGATACGAGTGGATGAAGGTGCTATGTCGCATTTTAAAAACTGTCTTTTTTGCATGAATCAAGGTGTTTTGTACCCATCTTTCACATAGCACCATCGAAAATTCCAGAAATTCAAGAACACTCGAGTCCAGTGAATATATGGAGGGGTTATGTTACACTACTTTTGAGAAAAATTACATAAAAAAACTTAATTACTGAAAAAGTTTGATTTTGTAACATAACACCATCCACTCGTGTCTTCAATTGTTAGGATGCATATATTATATTACGTACATGTAGCCATCTTTCTCTTTTTTTTTGTTTCTAAAGGTAATGATTTTTCAGTTTATGTTTAATAGTTTTGTGTTTCTAGAATTACCACATGATCTAATAATAACCAGTGTATTAATTTATTTTCAACTTTTTAATTAAACTAAAGAAACGCTGAAATTGAAATATTTAAAAAAGAGTAAAACTACGACATGAATATAAGTAACAAAACAGATTAAAAAGATAAACAATTTATTTATTTAAAACCGGATAAAATGTAGACATAACGTTACAGTTTTTATTCTAATTTATAGATGGTGGCATACGCATTGCAAACATACGAAACATTGACACTACCTCATAGAAACAGACATAGCATGTGTGCATACACCAGAATAAATTGTTTTAAACATTTATCCATTAATAAATTATCTGCGTAACTTTATTCGACTTAAATAATAACAATAAATTTTTGTTTTCAATAAAATTGTACAATTACTTTTGGTAGTAACTGTATGGAAGCTGACGATACATCATATTTTGGGCTTGTATCAAAACACCTAACGCGAAAACTAGATCGTTCACGGTTTAACGCGTTTTAACTTGTCCGAGACGAACAGGGAACTGACCAGTGACGCAATAAACATGTTCCGAATAACTAAACAAATGAATATTTAAACATTTCATCACTACGCGAAGACAACAATATCAGAACGCTGGTTGGTTTAATGAAAATCCTATTAAATGTGATTCATTCTGTGACACGTGAGCATTTAATATTATAGAAATTATACAACATGTGTCAAAAAGTACGAACCGTATGGATTTTTTTTTTATTACCGAGATTTGTGAAGAAAATTTGAGCGCATTTTAAAATCAACCTGAGGTCATTGGATGCAACTTACCTTGTATGGTATACAGAATAGATATACAAATAATTAAAAGTCAAATGGAGCTCATGGGCAAAGTACTTTTTTTTTTTAAAAAAAAAAGTATTTTGCTACCATTATTATATCTTACTGAAAAAATACAGATTGTGTAGATATACTTGGAGGATAGTTTACAAAAAAATAGTTTGTTGACTTTCTCTCTTTTACACCAATTGATAGGATTTAGATAACATAGGTATATGTTTCTATGTATATTATCAATTCGGTAAACTATTAACTGATGGAAATCTGCTATCTCAAAATCAACCAGTTGTAACCATTAACATTGAGTTAGAGTTATTATTTCCACTGTACAAACGAACGTTTGAGATTTTAAAACGACGCACGAAAATTTAGTTCGCCGATATTCATAAAATATGCGCCATTGCGCGCACTTGAACTTAAACAAGGTAATCGATTACGAAACCATAAAATTGGCAGTCGAAAATAGTATTCCAGGGATATCATAATAATAAAAAAGTCATGGCGAATAAGTGGTTTTATTTTCGGATGAAATTAACATTCAAAAGGTTACTACGATGTTGATGAATTTTACAGTTTGCTTAAGGTTTTGTGAACACAACATAATGCCGATATAATTGCTATTTGACGTGCGCGAAGTTAATATGTTCTAAAATTTTAGTGGATCTCGGGAATAGATTTCCTATATAGGTCTGTTGTCAGGTGAAACATTCGGGTATCTCGTTTTTATCCTGCTGAAGTGAATCTTTCATCGTATGAGTGCGAAAGAGAAAGATTACAGAAGATATTTATAAAACTTAATTTCAAATTTTTTGACCAAACCAATCCCGATTATTCTTTCTCTCCCAAACTTTACAATCTATTAGACGTTAATTCACGAAGATGCAAAATGGATCTAATTACAATAACATACTAAAAAGTTATTAATAATTGTATAAAAAATAAAATAACATTTACAATTTAAAATCACCATCGTCTTTTCAAAACATTCTTTAAAGCACAATAACGCACGCTAAGCTAAAAAAATTGTCATCTTTCTTCTAAAGTTTCGATTATCATAATATAATAAGATGTATATAATACTAAAATAATATTTACCAAATTACAAAAACTGTTTTCGTACAACTGCATTTCGTGGGACTGACTGTAAAACATTGATAATATTTATCCAAAAATATCAGTTTCACCTTCACGAACCTTCGTTGGACTTTTACAATATTCGTTACAGCAACATTTCAAAGAAACATCGATAACAATAAACTTAAAACTAAACACAATTAGTCAAATTATCAATTTTTAATCAGAAATAGTTATAGTAGAAAGCCCAAAAACCTATTTAAACAATTTGCAACTTATCAAACATTCACTATAAGAAGTGGAGTGAATTTCCACCGAAAACTTATATAAAAATATTGGGTAATGTAAGTTACATAACAGATGATGTATCTTCTAAGATGCAGCCAAATTCACCACGACTTCTTACAGTGTTTTTATTCCTCTTTGAGAATTTTGAAAAAACGTAAAATTTTTAGTAAATATATGACTGGAAAAGGATTTTATTTCATTTTCTATTTGGCTAATTTTTAGTAGAGAGTTACTCATTAATGGCATCAAACTTCTACACATTTTTTATTCTTCTTTTAAAATTCGTGGTAATGTTACTAATTCTAGACAGCATCATCATCATTGTTTTTACGTAACATCACGTGTGTTTAAAACAAGTTTAAGCTAAAGAAAATGTTAGTGTGTAAGAAACTTTAGTTTTAAGAGGTTGGCAGTAGGGAAGTGCAAAGTAGGCGGTGGCGGCAGAATGTTTTATCATGGTGTTTAATATGAAAATGTTCGTTAATTATTTTACTAACATCATAGAGTACAGTTTAAAGAGAAAAGAAGGTATTTTTGCAGTTGCATAGTTAAAAACTAGTGTTAAATTGTTAGTCTGGTTCAAATAAATGATTTAAAAACGTATAGCAATCTATTCCTTGATGAAAAGAAGTGAAACTCCAGCACAAAACTCTACAATAATGTTCTAGTACTTATTCGTAGCTACTTATGCTAAGAATATGTATCAAATGTTTATTAATTTTTTTGATCTAACGACGCACGTTACGAAATACCTAAAATAATATAAGAACTACGTGCAAATTTCATATCTGAAGTTGGTATCTGGTAATATTTCAAAAACTTTCGATTTAATTAATAATTGGTAGTTACTCTTAACATAATTTCACGTCTTCTTATTTTCATCCAGCAAAACTTTTCATGAGGAATGTTTTTTTTTTGTAAAAATGAAAACTAAATAATTTATACGGGTAGCTAGATTCATCCTAGGGCAGATTGTTTACATAGTGCTGTTGTGGCCCCTCTCCAAAAAGCATCACCAACTGAGTCATTCTTTCAATTCAATAAAAAAAATGGGATATGCGACAAAAAGGGGAGGCGGTTCATTTGGACACATGACAAAAAATACAAAAACGTCCCTTCCACACTGACTGGTAGCTTATAAAACTGATGTGTGTAAAAGTTTTTGATTGAATGACTGTGTAGTCGTATGTACATTCTTTTTTTGCCTTTCACGTTCTCTTGTTTTTCCAGTATTTTAGCTATTTATTGTAGTGATATTAATATCTATTTAATTGTAACGTCACAGAACTGTTTGACAGTCATAGATTCAGTCACTGTGACTCACCACACCTATGATTTTATTGTAAATTTTATTTGATATTATTTGTAACGGATTTTGTAAATTAAGAAAACTCGGTGGAAATTTAAAATTAGACGTTTTAATTGATTAATATCTTTTTAATTTGTTATTTTAAAGAACTTTTAGTTGTCACTCACCGGTTGCTAAACAAATTTAAAATTGATCTTCCAGTCCGTGAAAACAAGTACAAAGAAGTACGAGAACGCTGGTAGAGTCGATCGAACAAAGCAGTTCAATTTCGTTGATTGCTCTTAGAAGACAGACAATTGTCGAGGTTTAATTTCGGACTTTTTGTCTAAAATAACATTTCGGAAAAAATTTTCGATCAAATAATCCAAAGAATTTTTTTTTACATAGAAGAGCTTACCATATCAGAAGATTTATAACATCGACGTTATATTTAAAGAAATTCCTAGTTTAAACTAAATTTCAAAATTCCAAAATGGCGAATTAACAAATCCCAGAAGATTTTGTTTTATTATCCCGTCCCTGAAAATCCTAGTTGTTCCAGTTACCAGAATTCAAGACCTGCCTAGTCCCTCTGAAATTCAAGAACATAAACTACCCGCTACTTATAGTATATATAATAAATCTTGCGTTTTATGTATTTAAAGATCGAATAACTGGCAAAACTGGGTAGCAGTTATTCGATCTTGAAATAGTAAATAAATGTTTTAGAGTTTAAATAGTTTTAAGTTATGATCAAAACCAGTTAAGTACAGAAAACTCTACAGGAAACTGTAAAAATCGAGTTTTCTTATAAAAATTATTTATTAACATTTATTGTTTGTTTTTATTGTTAAGTAAAAGGTTTGTTTTAATTTGTTTGATTGACTGTGGCGTCGGCAACCCAATTCACGGCCCTATTAAGCAATTGTCTAACTCCATTATATTATATTTATTTTTACAGCATATTCACATATAGTGACTGGTTGAAAGTGCGCAGCATATGGGACTTTTTTTTTTTGAATTTAGTAAATCTTTTTTCTTACCTTACCTCCCTCTAAAACTAAAATAACACTCATCAAAAATGCCGAAAATTTAATTGTGTTCGAAGTCAAAAATATGAAACTACGCTCAAAGTGTGTCAGTTTTTTGGTTTAGAGGATTCTTTTATTAATAAATGTTATTTCAAACTCAACGCTATAACCAAATACGAACTTTCGCCTAATTTTAGTTAAAAAAATGAGATTTAATCGTTTTTTTTTTTAAATTACCCTGTACACAAAATTGATTGAGATTCTGTATATAATTTGTGAAAGAAAATCATGCATACTATGTCCAGTTAGTTAGTTTAACATTTTAGCATTGAAAAGGAAAACAAAATGGGAATTATTTTTGCTGTACAACTTGTCTTATTTTGATATAAAACAAAATAATTACAACATAGATCACATTTCAAATGGTTTTTTCTTTTGCTCCAAAACTACCAAATGCTTCATTTTTTCCTCTTCGAAGTTATTCAAAAAATTTCTGGACTCCAACATCGCCAGACCTGTCCCCAATGGATTTGTTTTTTTGGGGCTACATAACAAATTTTGACCATTTAGAAATATCGACCACATAGAAAATGTAATTACACAATGTATCGCGGAAATCAGTCCTGTTTTTTTACGGAACATGCTAAGAGAATTCAATACTAAATCGATAAAATGTTTACCAAACGGAAGACGACATATAGAAGTCCAATATTTAATAATCAAAAATCATAATATCAATATATATGTGTTAAATTCTTAATGATTACATACAATGGCAGCTGCATGATATTACCCAAAAAAACATAAGCTGCTAAACAAAATCAAATGCATATTGATCACCATGTTCGACACATTTATGCACGAATAAATAGGTAAATAGTAGCTCCGTACGCTCACCTCCTACAGTATGTACTACTTCACCTATAACACTCTACATAACTAGTAAACCGAAATAAGTTTCTCAACTAGAACATTGTGAGTTTCGGAATGAAAGAGTTAGTTATATTGTAAATGTAAAGGATGGTGACTGCAACAAGGTTTATATTGGAGAGACGAAACATGCTATCGAAATCAGATTTAAGGAACACCTAGCAAATTATCTCTACGGGAGATTAGAAGCATTCAGTGTTGAACAACATATAAATCATACTGGACATAATATCAACATAAGAAACCTTAACTAATGAAGAGTATACTTCTTCACGAAGTAATTAGACACATATGAAAGCATATGCACGAGGAAACGCTCAAATAATTTACTGATCTCTTCACTATTCAAGCTTAATGAATATATTGGTGTAAAAAGGTTCTTTTTCTTTCACATTTGTCATTAGTTCTTGGTATATTAACACGTCAAAGTAAAAAAGCACTTCCTGAACATTCTTTCAGCAGAGAGCTAACGTTGCATCTGCATGCCAGGAAGAAATTCTTTTTTAATTCATTCGCATTTCTTTTGAATGCTTTAGCTAAAAAGTTTCATATATTGTATAACACAATCTGCACGTTTTAAATTGAAAATTAAATTAGTTATTACATCATTTGGCTTCAAAAATTGTGTGGAAACTATTTTCATTAAAAAGTTACACAATTGCAAAAAACACTTTCTATAATGAAGCGAAACCTCGGCGAATTTCGCAAACGTCCAACGATCCCTAGCATAGATAATAGCGTCACGTTGCGCTTGCCAAGAGTGCCAAATCCACATTTTACCAACGTGGTTCACTAAACTGAATGGAATGGCCAATATTTTCATGTTCGTTTTGTCAATTCCCGCAGCAAATAGAATCTAATCACGAGATTGCGTAATCCAAAACAAACCGTAAACCGCCCACCAGGTATAGCCACGGATCAAGCCAAAAAGCGTCCCACCTTAACGATAAATAATCGCCAAAGAATTACTTTTCACACCTACCCATCGCGTATGCGTACCACATATAAGTACAAAGTTCTCGCATTCGCGTGGCAAAAACTAAATTGCCATTTCCGCCTTTGTATTATTGATGCGAGATGGAGCAATAGAACGTTCGCCCCAGGTGTAGACGCCGCTGGCTGGCAAAGAGCCTTATGAATCACTTGGACCGATGCCATAGCTACCAGACACACCGACTTATCCCCCGCACTATAGGCAACGCCGTAACGAAGAATATGTGGTACGTTTACGTATATGAATACATGCATATACACGAATTCGATTGGAGTATTTTCAGTTTCAGGACTTGTTTTCAGATAGCGTTCGTGGAGGCGTTCACTCTCAAATGTTATGCTCTATTTAGTAATATGTATGTGCATGTAAATTTGTACGTAATTACTTACTACATAGCAATGCAAAGCTAGTTTTGAATTTATTGTAAGAAAATGTGCTTGGAATATAATGAAAAGTAGGTAAGCTAATAGGTACTTAGAAAGTAAATTTTGTACTATATACAGAAAAGAAAGATTTGTTAAAGCAACAAAATATATTTTGTTAGAGGTATTTGAAGCAAATAAAACACACTAAACTAACACATTCGGTTATTTGGCCATTCAATAACATTTTGTCAAAAATCAAATAAATTTACAGCATGTCGAATCCAATAAAGTATTAAGATATCATTTCAATAATCCAATTAAGCAAATCATTCCTAGCACCAAATTAGTACTCTTTTCATTTAACGTAGAAAAATTATTTCTATTTTAATGATTTCAAAGTGTTGTGATTTATGGTAAATTTAGCAAGACCCAAAAAAAAATTGCGTATGTACATACACCCACATTAAGTATGTGGGTAGTTCTCTAATTACACTATTCTATTTCTATATTACACTTTTCTTATTAACGCTCTCCTGATCTTATGGGAGACTTACAAATTATTTTTATTTCCAACACAAGCTTTTGCTACATCGGCCTATTACAGTCAGTAGTAATACATAATTTTGTGCCCTTCAGAATTTTTGACTGTATTCTCATCCCCAGTAAAGTGAAAAAATAATTAAAATATTTAGTATTTCTATAGGTCATAATGCTAAATGATAAAAGTAAATGTAGGTATTCAAAAGTTTGCCTAAACGCTTCCCTAGTAACAAAATTTAAATTTCCCATAATTATTCTTAGTAACTTCAACAGAAAGACATCAAAGTAACTAGTAACCTAATACAAAATCATTGGTAATTTTATGTTTCCATGTTGAAGTTACTAAAAATAATTGCGGGAAATTTTGCTACTGGGGTTGTATGTAAACGAAGAATAAAATTTTACCGGAGATATCATAAACTTCGCAAATGCAACCACAGATCTCTATACCTATCGTCATAAATATGTTCTTATAACAAAATATACACCTGCGAATAAACTATAAACAATCAATATTTCGTAGCTCATCAGATACGATGACGACTACTCTGTACTATACTCAATGAAATATTAAAATTGGACCCGTCGAATATGCGATTTTACAGCATTCGACCGCACGAATTTCAAACTTGTGGTGTGTGATGTAGACTCGGCACATTGTTATCCTATAATGCGCTATAATGAGCATGTAGTGACCTGCTTCCAGGACAATTCGATTTTCATACAAGTTTTCTCAAGTTATAACAAGTTAACTAGCGAGTCAAAACATAGTTGGCAGGCAACGTATACTTAGATTTATGCAAAGGAAAATTGTGTTAATGAAAGTTAAATTGTTTTATTGAGTATTTTGCGGGTTTTTCGAATATATTAAGTGCGATCTTGTTTTTCATTGCAACATTTGCGATAAGAAATAATGGAGAAAACAATTGAACCTTATAATGATAATAAATGTGTTAATTGTAAAATAAATGTCGGAAAACCCAGTGGAAAGCTAAAGCGTATCATTATAAATGAAGATTTAAATAGATATCAACCTTATTGTAGAAATACTATGCACATTCCGTCTGTTTTTTGTCATAAATGTAGGTTGATAATATATAGAGATACGCAACCGACCGTCTCTACTAGCTGTGGTGACAGTGTTAAAAATGACAGTTACGGCAGTGATTTGAATGATCCTACTTTTCAAGTGTTTTGCTGCAATAGTTCGCTTCAAAAAGAATATGCACATTATGTGAATCTAAAAAAAAATCTACTACTGTGCCTTTAGAGCTTACCTTCAAGCATATATTAAATGCAGAATTTTTATTGCAAAGGAAAAACAGAGGTTGCCGAAGCCATTTGGTAAAAGTTCATTTAAAAGCACAGTAGTTAAGATTTTTTTAGATTCACATAATGTACAGTAAAAATGTGTTGTTTTATCTCTATTGATTTGTAACTCTGCATATTCTTCTTGAAGTGAACTATTACGGAAAAACACTTGAAAGTCAGGATTATCCAAATCACTGCCGTAACTGTCATTTTCAACGCTATCACCGCAGCTAGTAGACACGATCGGCTGCGTATCTATCTCTATATATTATCAGCCAACATTTATAACAAAAAAAATAGATATTCAAAAATCGCGCAAAATACTTAATAAAACAATTTAACTTTCATTAACATAATTTTCTTTTGCCTAAATCTAAGTATACGTGGCCTGCCAACTACTCGCTTTGACTCGTTTTGACTCGCTAGTTAACTTCTTATAACTTGAGAAAACTTGTATGAAAATCGAATCGTCTTGGAAGCAGGTCACTGTATACTCATTATACCACATTATAGGATAACATTGTACCGAGTCTACATCACACATCACAAATTCGAAATTCGTGCAGTCGAATGTTGTAAAATCGCATATTCGACAGGTCCAATTTCAATATTTCATCGAGTATAGTACAGAGTAGTTGTCATCGTATCTGATGAGCTACGAGATATTGATTGTTTATAATTTATTTGTAGGTGTATATTTTGCTATAAGAACATATTTATGACGATAGGTATAGAGACAGTTTACAGGTTTTAATATAGTTTTTGGTAAATAATTGATGCATATGCACATATCCATAATTGGTTTTTATTTTCTTTAACTATGTTCCAACAATTCGACTCTTTCGCAATTTTAACATGTAGTAGCTAACCAATGAACAAATAAGATATATTTTTTTGGTAGGTGTCACTTTGGGGGTTAGTATAAAAAATCGCACACAAAAAATATACTTCTCGTTTTTTACAGTTTTCAATGTCACAAAAATTCTGAAAAAATTATATTATAATTAGTGTATAGTGTTCCAGGGGATTGCTGTATATAAATTGAAATTAAATTACATCAACAGCTAAATTCGTGTTCCAATCCTTTTTTTATTTAATATCTTATTGCTATGTGCTTTTGATTTAATTTAATTCCAATTTATATTATAATTAGTTTATGGATAGTCAAGTACAGTTTAAATTTCATAAAGATCTCTTCAATAGGATTTTCACCCCCATTTTACCCTTACAATAGGGTTTAGGAATGTGAGATTGATTGTATGGCTATTTTAGATGAAGAACAATGAAAACAAGGTCGCCAGATGCGAGTGCAGTTTTCATATACTTAACCGGCTAGACCCTTTATTAACCTATGTGCCCTTTTCTCTCCGCTATATTTTTGTTTTAGCTTCATTATTTATTTTTAATTCCAATTTTTCTTCCTCTGTCATTATGTCTTGCAGCATTTTTTCGATTACTTTTTGCTGATTAGTTATTAATACAACAGCGTCTGCACCTGCAACCAGTTGCCCTCCTCCTGTTCTAATACTATTCTTATTTATCCTCCTTGTAATATATTCTAGTGCTAAGTTGAAAAGCGTTGCTTACAGTGAATCTCCTTGGCTTACTCCTCTGTTGGTACTAAACTCTTCCGTTTCTCTATTTTGGGTTAATATACTAACTTTTGATCAATCTTCTGAGCTTAGTATGTATCCCTAATACTTCGAATGCTGACATAAGCTGGTTTCTCTTCAGGCAGTCAAAGGCTTGTTAGAAATCTATAAAAAACATTACTACCATACAACATTTACGGGCTTTTTTAATATTTGCTTTACTGCATTTTCAACAAGACGGCTCTTTATAATTGTAATGCAATGCTTTTGTAGTTACTACAATTTTGTTGGTCAAAATGTGTTGTTAGGACTTGTCCTTTCCTCCATTTCCTTTCTTATTTCCATATCCTTCTCGCTAACTGGTATAACTGCTCTCTTATTTGATGTGCTCCGTATTTTATTAATCCTATATTCCAGCCTGCCTTCCTCTTTCTAATGAAATACAAAAAAAAAAAAGTGAAAATTCTTAATTGGCATTAAAACTAATGCAAAAATCTAAGAAGTGACGACAAAAGTTAACACACGCTCACACAAAATAATTAAAAGTTTAAATTTAAAGAAATTTAAGAAGCAATTTATCTTTTGCTCTCCCCTGACTATAAAATTAATGAACCAGACCAAGTAAAATTATCCGAAGAGGAAAAAAATATCAATCACACTACATTGTAAGTTAGTAGTCATATCCATGTGCATACACGTGTATGTATGTAGGTATACGTATATGCGTCTACATGGAATGTACGTAAATATACATTTACAGAGGTGGAGTTAAAAATGGTCTATTTCAGTTCCAGACGAAAATAATACTACTAGACTACTCTATTCCGCTTCAGTTCTTTTTTGTGCTATTATAATAATGGTTAGAACATCCAGCTAAAGTGAAACGTGAATTTCTCTTTTTCGCGTGCTGATGGGCGCTTTTCTCGCTTTTTCCATTGAGCTTCTGCACCCGACCTTGCCGAGGCGTATTCTAATTTGGCGTACACGTCTAGACGCATGAAAAAAATAATTCTTTTCATCTCAAACGCACCCAGTAGCCACTGACAAATTACGTAACGGTTCGATTACGTCAGTAAGGCGAAATGAAACAAAAAATAAATTGATCTGAACGTAGTTTCGGTGAAACAATAGCGTAAACACATTATGAACTTGACAAAAGCTCTCTCTGGGAACTATTTAAAAGTTAATGTTAAAAGGTCTATTTCGCACAATTACAATGCTATTTTCGATCTCTCATTAAAAAGCAATGGCACGAAATACAAAATATACAAGGTGACTGAAAACCGACGTATTTTTTTGCGTATATAATGTGTAATAAAAGCTATAGCCGGAAAAGCCAGTGAGAGCGGCTTTGCATAGTGTTGAGCAAATTTTCCTTCTTAAGTGATTTTATACGTACAATGCGATTTCTTTGAAATAAAGACATCCCTGCAGGATCTATATTTGACATTAAAGTGGAACTATTTTTTTAATGCATAGTAGGTATCTACTACCGAATCTGCTCCATACAAAATTTAAGAAGTTTATCAAAAATTTGAATGCATCTTATGATTATTTTTCAAGTCTGAAAATAGCAAAATGTTACTAGCAATCTTTTTTATTAAAAAAATAACTACGCTATGGAATTCGGGAGCTCCTAAAATAGCTTTAAATAAATTTCAATCATATCAAAGAGTTACCGATAAGAAAGTTATTATTTTTCCAAGTTTATCACGCATTATTTCATAAATCCTCTTCTCACAATATCTACTGACTAAAGTAAAACAAAATTTACAACAGATTGGAAATTGACTGAACTTATTATTAAATACCACAAAGTATTATTAAACTATCGTAGATGCTAATAAATGTTAATTTAAAGAAACTTCTCTAAGCACAGTTTACTGGAATAATTGTGCAGACATTTAAATATTCAAAAAGAAATTTTTTTATGATACTTTTTATAAATTTGAATCTACCTTGGTAAATTTTGTTGCAAGAAGAGAAGAATACTGCATAACGTGGAAAAATGATTCTCCCACGCTTCTTTATTGAGAAGTATAGTTTATTAGGATTTTAGTTAATTAATTAACAATTAAAACCATATTAAAATTTCCAAATTCGATAGCGTGATCAGATTTATAATAAAAAGATGGCTGTTACCTTTTCGCAATTTTCGGAGTCGAAAAGAATCATAATGTCTTGAAATTTTATATCAACTTCTGCAATTTTGTCTGGAGGTAGAGTTTTTACTAATTATTGACTTGAAAAAAATGATGGACAAGGATGCCTTCTATTGTAAATAGCTCAACTGTATATCTATGATATCAAATTTTATAAAGTTTCGACTTTGTAATGTTCACAGTTTTCAAGTAAATACACTGAGAAAAGAGATTGCATTAAATGAAAAGTTTTATAACTTTTGGTTTTTGTCATGTTCAACGAAAAGAATACCTTTACCGTGCTGTTCTGCCGGAAGACTATTTACATGCTATTCGAGGTTAAAGAAATTTCAGAGTTAATTGGAATCTTTTCAGTTAATGCTGATTTACTTATAAGCCAAGGAACTTTATAGCAGTATATAGTGTTTGAAGTTTTTAAAACTGTTATACAAGGGAAAAACGTTCTTGTTGTTTTCAACCGTTTTTCATGCATTTGGTTACAGTTACTAAATTATTACTTGATTTAGGAATATTATTCATGTATTCAATCAAACAAATAATTTGGTTAGTAGATTTATTTGAAGCTAGCGCAGTATTTATTAATTTAACTAAATAGTTACGTGGGAGTAAAAATAAATATCGCATTTTATTTTCGTATAGCAGTTTTCTTCCCATATAGTACAGTAGATGAGCAGATATACTTATGTGTAGTAAAGAAATTGCCGCATAGAGGATGCATCTCCTACTTCATTCCAGTGTCAGATAATATTTCGCACAAAATAGGCTGGAAACTAATATCGTAACATGCTAATCTGGTATATTTACCAGATCAAGATCTGATAGGAGTCATCACCACTGAAAGGACGATTTCTTTAACGGCACAGGGTGCTTAGGGATGGGGTCACTGTAACCAACTCCCCAATTTTACTAGGATTTACAACATTATTCTAACGGCAATTCACCCTCCTTAGTGCATGGGCTTTTGGAGATAATTCATTTTCATTTCGATTAAAAATGATCACGGCATTTTGTTGTGTTTACGGTTAAGTCTAAAATGAATAAATGTTATAATAAAAGGGAAAACCTCTTGAATCAAAATGCTTACGGTTTTCTGCCAATCTGCGTAGTTTTCAAGTTCAAAATAAAAAGGACTTGAATCAACTATCAATATCTTTCACTTAAAAGAATAAACTGAAGAAATGCGTGAATTTAAAATTATATTCTTTTTCGAGGAAACACTAAATCATGTTGGCCATATAGAAAACGCAAAAACTTTTGATTTAATGCAATTCCTTTTAAATAAAAAGGATATTTCTCTCAGTGTAGCTGCTATTCCTTTGGGTTGTTGTAGTAATAGTTGTTGTTATTGTCAATGGTAATTAAGCATCTGTAATTTTTTATGAATCCTACACGTCCCCTAACTAAATTATAAAACAAGCGAATATTTTTTTTTATGTTGCCCTTCGAGGACCGCCATGATTTGTTCGCAAAATGTAGTTAATACATAACCAAACACCATAAACAAATTACAACTCGATATAAATAGTATAACATAGTTGAGAAAATGATAAACGTTTTTGTAATTAATAAACTACAGCATTAAGTTTAGGTTACAAGTTGCAAGTACACAAATCATTTGGATCATTGATCAGCTATCTCATAGTAAAATTCTCAATATAAAAAGCTATGAAAGTTATTACTTTAAAAATTCGAAATCTTACAGAAAACTTGTTTTTATAATTTTGAAATGTTAGTGGAAAGAACGCCATATTTAAAATGCCTAGAAAACAAGTTTTCACAGCTAATTTTGTTGCATATTATCGTATTCTTAAGAAAAGGGACGTATTTCTTAAGAATATGATAACTACGATACTGACAGTCACTTTCAGTAATCCTTTTCAAGGTTTTTTTTATCTTTATTAACTACGTTTTTATTTATTTCAACTGCACATCTAGTAACATCCTCTTATTAAAATTTTATTTCTGATCCCTTGTATATTGGTCAGCGCGTTCTTCGAGGCTCTATATTGGGCCCTCTGCTTTTTTTTCCATATATTCCTCTCAATTAATTATTAATGATCATCTTCATGCGTATGCTTATGATATACAACTATGTTTATTATTTCCGTCCTCGGGGTTGAGATCAGCGTTGAAGAATCTCAATGCCAATTTAGATGAAATCAATTGCATTGGAGCAGATTAGATAGCAGATTTTGTCTGGGACTCGCCTACACATTGCACTAATTTAGTACAATTTTCTTTTTGTATTTATATGTTGTGCAATAAACACATTTTTAACATGACATAAAACAACTGTGAAAATTAATGCAAGTTGTGAGCATGTATTTAACGTGATTAGAGTAACAGTATACATCATCTAACTATTCAGTAGAAAATGGTAGAATGAGCTGCTATTTATACATATTAGTGAATCACTCTCCTAAGCACACCATTTACATCAATTTTCATTATGAAACCCCCACTTTTACTAAAAAAAATAGGTATATCAAACTTTCATCAACACCGCCAACTTAGTTGGACTTAAGTAAATACTTGCCGATTAAACTAAACCGATTACTTGCTTAGCAGTAAACATATGGTAGTCACTATTATAAATTTGTACAATATTATATCAAATTTCAATTTTATCACGTCACTACTAAACGACACTTTATACTTTTCAATGCCCCTACTTAATCGTAGAGATATATAAAAACACCTGAAAGTCCTTCGGCCTATTTATAACTAGTCCTTATCCTAATTTCTGCTAGGTGATGTGCCGCATGCAACGGTGCTCAAATGTACCTGTTTACCATACCGATGGCATCATCAACCAAAAAATACTTTCAGGATATACATAGCTTCAGGCGTTCGGTAATAAGTTAAAAAATACATTATCTATTCGAAATGAAATACGAATTACTTAGGGATTACAAAATTAATCTATTCTATCTTGCCTGTCACATATTTTCAATATGTCTTTCTTTGTATCAATTTATACTACAATATTTACTTTAACATTTTAGTTGCTCCTGTATTTCTTGTATCATCATACCTATTAATATTTTTGCCAAGAGCCTTTTGTATAACTAAGTTATATTAATCTAAAATAATATGTTATTATATGTGCATTGTGCAATACAAAAATTCGCGTACTTATAATTCTTCGAAGGTTTTTCAAATAACTTCTCTGGATATGATGTTATTTAATGGTTGCGCGACGTATATCCAAATAAAATCTATACGCTCCAGAAAAAAATATATGTAAAGCTACGCATTCGTAAAATTATTGAGGTCGCTAGCATGGAACCCTTTTGCCTCTGTATCAATATGGTTGGTCAGACCATATCATTGAGTTCCCATTCCTTCTGAGGTTGTTATTCCTCTTTGCCTCTTCGGCTCTATCCTTTTCCATTCCTCGTTTACCTTGGGCTCTTTCCTCCATCCAATTACCCCCATCATTTTGATTTGATCTATCTCTAGATCTGTTGACATTCGGTAGCCGTTAGATCACCTTTCTTATAACTGTATATTCTCTGTTTCTGTTTATCTCTCCATATCGCTTCAGTGTTTATCTTCACCTCCCAGTATTTTCTGTAATTCATGGTTCGAAAATGTATTATTTGCTCGGGAAACTATTGTAAAAGTAATATAACCCTAAAATTATCACATTGTATGGTTTAATTTTTATAAACAACATGAAAAACAAAACTGGCGTATTCTTCTGTGTCTGGTTTATAAATATCTGTCCCAGGAGAAATTATTTAAATTTGACTTTGGTTACATAGATGGCGCAGCAATCACTATGTTTTTAACAGATAACATGTGGCACCCCCTACTACTGCAATTCACAGATATCAAGTGTTTCTGATGCAATGAAATAAAGGGTTAACACATTATCAGCATTATAGTTTTATTGAGTATCATAAGTCATGAAAAAGCGGTAGATAGCGAACTGGAAACAGAAGAACGGTAGAATGAAGTTGATAACGGTAGAAATACTGTTTTTAGCGGTAGATCTGGCAACACTGATAAAAACAAGAGATTGGAACATTTGCAATTTATTGGTGCTAGGTTAAGGGTTAGAAATAACATTTTTATCGTATTCGCGGGGCTCTAGATAGATAAACAAAAATTTAAATTTCTGTAAGGAAAAAGAAATCAATCAAGGTCTAGATCCTCACAAAATTCTTTAATATCACACGACCGGTTTCGCTCTATCCGAGCATCCTCAGACCAGCTAAAGAAGTATCATGTAACAAGAGTGTGCAACAATTATTAAAAAAAAATGGTATTGTATAAAAATGATTTTTTTATAAATGAGAGAGTAAAGTAAAATGGTCAATTTTTAAAATTAAAATAAAATTACAAAGTGCAAAATAGATAGTCGAACTTATGTAAAACTTGTAAAGACCATACATTAAATACAGAATAAAACGCATAAGTTTACACGAACAACACTTTAAAATTATTTAAAATAAATGTAACCACTTCGAGCTCAAGATCTTTATTTTTATTTTAAACTTTTACCATTCTTAACTGATTTTAAATTGTAAGTATTTTTGAACTTTTTTTTTATCATTTTACTTTACTCCCTTATTTATATAAAAAAATCAATTTTATACAATACGATTTTGTTATAATAATAATAATAATAGTTGTTGCACACCCTTATTATATGATACTTCTTTACTTACTACTACTCTACTTTAGCTGGCCTGAGGATGCTCGGATAGAGCGAAACCGGTCGTGTGATATTAAAGAATTTTGTGAGGATCTAGACCTTGATTGATTTCTTTTTCCCTGTATTAACAACTCACACAGAGTCAAATATGGATTATATTTAAATTTCTGGTTACCAAGGAAACAAAAACCAACAAATCATATCTTTTCGGACTCAGAAACTTACGTAGAAGCAGAATATGCCGATATATACAAGCTGTTCCATTTAAACTTTTAATTTTGATCATATTTCTGGTAAAACTGGAACTAGTAAGAATTTATAAGGTAGATTGAATAATTGAAAAATTGATGTAAATAATACATTTCGAATTTTATTAAAACAATACTTGTAAATAAAAAAGTTAGGGACAGGGCGCTAAGGGCTAGGATACCCGGTATAGCTTATAATTGCAAAAATGTTGTTTATTTTCAAAACAAGAACCAATATAAAAGCGCTATGAAAGATATAGTTTATGTCGAAGATTTCAGGAAATTTGTTGGAATTCGTTACTTCAGGGAATATGTAATTTCTTGTATTGGTGCTACATATTGACAGTTTAAAACTGCATTCTTCATTTTTACGACGCAAATTATTTTTTAATTACGCAATGATAGTCTTCTTCATCGGCGAACCGCCTAAATTTAGCAAGAGCCACACTTTGTTAGTTTATTTTCGCGGCTTCACTAAGTAACTTCTGAAGTAGTGTATTTGGACGGTTTAAATAAGGATATATAATATTTCGTAAGTTACATGTACACAGAGTTTAACAGTATGTGCGCGCTTTTATAAATTAAAATCACTTCCCATTCTATTCATCCCGCCGCGGTTGCAATTAAATCATTAAACGAAAAATAGATCCAGTGTTAACAAATGCTTAATGTGTTATATATAAGTATACGGTACGTTGCGGCTATGTTTGCAGCCGCAACGGACGATAAATCTATTGACACTGTATTTCAGTATTAGTGTCCAGACAAACTTTCCGCTGTCTAACATCGACGGAATGTACGGCAGTCTAGCCCGACTTTTGTTATTTTCTAGGATTTATGTATTTCGGTGCTAAAGACCGAATGCACAGTCGAAAAGGATGCATCGTTGCCGTTCCTATGTATGTAAATGGCGGAATTGTTCAGATTCTCGCGGTATAATGGGCATAGCCCGCTATTGTTGATAGCTCATTAATTTGGTACTGTTTTAACAAAAGCGAATTATGTATTGAAATATGTATGCGCCTTTCTGAAAGAATTTTGCTTCGTTCTAATTATTTGGTTGATTTTGTATTTTATTTCAGACTATATAAAACCATTCCTTCATAGTGTTAGGGTGGGTGGGCAGAAATTATCTTAAATATAAATTATCTATTATTAATTAAAATATATTTACTTAAATTTTACATTATTTCCGGTAATATAAAGCCAATAGAACATTTTTGATATATACTTCTATACTTTTTATAATATTTAAAAATATTTAAAGTAATTTTTTCTTCTAATAAAAGTCAAAGTGTACAAAAATTAAGAGAAAATATTAAACAATTCATTTAAAATTATCTTAAATTTAGCTTCGATAGATAAAGGTTTAATGAAGAGTATAAATAGCCCAAATTATATTTTTAATAATAAACCAAGCAAAAAGTGGTATGAAGTTTTGTGAATGCTCAACCGGCATGAGGTGAAAGGGTCATTCATAGTTTAAATAATGGAAGAGCGAAGCTTAAAAGGGAAATATTTTTGAATACTCTTGTTCCAAAAGCTTCAAAACTGTTTTAACTAATAGGGTCCATAATAATAATAAAAAGAAGGCGAAATACTAAAAGAAAAAAATCCGTAAATAAAATATTTGCAGAGCGTTTTTATCTATAACTTATAATAAGATATTGTACCGTCGAATGGGGCAATATGGGTCAATAGCGTAACATGGGACAAAAATGCGTTCTTTAAAACTTGTCGGTTTTCTATAATAAACGGTAAATATTTTACAGTAGTCTGTAGAACAGATTCTTTAGTACAAATTACTGTAAAAATTAATGTTTATTATGAGAAAAACTACCAAGCTTTAAAGAACGTTTTTGTGTCTCATATTACCCTACTGTCTCATATGACGGTACCTGATGATAACTTCTTGATTAGTTAAAAATTGGAGCGACCAACTGTCATCACATGACAATGGCCGCGTTCAGAGTACGTCACTGCTACATAGCTGCTCTCAAACGGTTTGGGAACTGTTGACAATTCGTCTCAACTCGTAGCGCTACATTTGCGCTACATCAATAACGTACAATGGACCGATCGCCATTTTGTGTAGCGCAAACCGCTACTAATATATATCATGTTCGTACTCTGAACGCGGCCAATGTCTCTTTTTAACCATGTCAGCAACTGGATTTCTTGATAATAGTAATAATAAATGAATTCATTGACATTGGTGTTATGCATACAGAAAAATTATAAAACATTACAAAGATTACATACAACATATATACTACAAATACCAACATTAAAGAGGACACTTCCGAGAGGGTCTGCTTTTAAAGTGTCTCTATGCATGGTGAAATAAAAGAAAAAACATACGCATATTGCCAAAGCAAATCAAATTGGGATCAAATAACACAGTATTAATTGCACATAAAGAAGTAGCTGAAATAAGAAGTAGAATTAAATTAAAGATAATTAAACATTACATTACAATATGAAACCTTAAAAAGTCAGTTTAGATCTTGATCATTGTTTAAATTTAGCTGTGAATGGCAACAGAGTAAAGCAGGAATAAGCAAAACAAGCAGAATTCATAACATGACAAATTTGATAAGGGAAGCATCTTTTGAACATCTCTGTATAGAGTGTCGAGGAACCGACAATAACTCTCTACGACGAATATTAATGTTATGTACATCTGTCCTATAAGTAATCCTTTCAGAAAGGTAAGGGGAAGTTATAGTGGTCAGCACTTTGAAATAAAGACAGGACACATGCTTCTGTTCACTGTGTGTGAGAAATCCTTTCCCATCTTCTAATTCCATACACTAATTGCACCCTTCCCACGTTGTTTGTATCAACTTTTGTCAAACAGGGACCATAAATAGAGCAACAATAAATAAAAAAATATTGTCTTTGGTATCTTCGCTTAATATATAAATTTGTTTATATCGCTTGTCTTCTAGGCGGGAGGCCTAGTTAGAAGGCGTTACAATCAGTTAAAGCTTTTTATTTGCAGTTGTTGCAGTCCGCGAGTTGCTGCTTCTGAAAAATTACGGATGAATCACAGTTACATGTTACTAAATCGGTGACATCGATGTGAGTTAAAAGTGTGATCACAGCTCAGAGCTGGTCGCAGCCCATTTCTATGTGAAGCTTCCTCAAAGTGATTTAGTCCTGTTTGGCTTGCCGCGATGGATATTTCATTCTGGGCTAATTATCAAATATTTCATTTATGAACGCGATCATATGATTGTAACAAAGTTTTAAAATTAAAATACAAGAGTGCATGCAATACAAGCTCTTATATTTCACTTTCAAACTATAAACATGTAAATAAAAGTTAAAATTAAAAATTTCAAATTATAACGTAAAATACAAATATATAAAATTTAATCCATTGGAAAAGAACAATCAAAACCGAAACATGTATGGAAGTTATAATTATGAACAAAATTGTTATTTTAATAATAAAAAAAAATAATTTAAGTATTATGTAAAATAAATAACCAAATTTTAACTTAATATGAAATCCAGATCATAATAAAGAATTAAATTTGCAGATAAACACAAACCTTTCAATCGTCAAAAGAAAATAACCAAAAATAGCTGATATATCACTGAAAATAAATCGATGTTAACACTAGGGTTGCTAACCGTCCTCAGTTCGCTAGGATTGTCCTCGTTTTGAGGCTGTCCTCTTCCCTCCTTTGACATGAGAAATCCTCGCAAGGACTCATTTATGTAGAACCAAAAAAAAAGTGATTACTTTAGAGATACCAATAGGATATAAGATAATGTACAAAACGAAATTGATCTAGAAAATAAAAGATCCGACTACTGAATAAATGAGGAGTGATTGAACATTTGATTATGTCCCTAATTTACTAATTTTAACCTGACATCCTCTATCCCCCACCCCCTCTCCGACCTTAACTTTGTCCTCGTCGAACACATATAAAAGGTGGCAACCTTAATTAATACAGTAATCGAAACCGATATATTCATGAATTTCGATTCTAAATTGAAAATAGCGGTTCTTCATAACTGTTTTGAAAACCGTAATCGTTGTTATTATAACTGTTTTCAACCCCTGGTTCTAATTTATATTTAAACTTAATTAATTTCTTTCTTGATATTTTGTTGGATGTTTTAAACTGAGACATTGATGGGCAGCATCAGCAAGTGAACAGGTGTTACTTTGACCTACATTTATTAAAGTGCAATTAAGATTAACTAATTCAATGTTATTTTTATGTTGACAATAAACTCTTCATCAAATACTACATTTGGTACGGGTTGCTTAACATTTTCGATGTGTTAAGTTTCGTATAACCTAAATTGCCAATCAATAATATATAAGCATTTCTAAAAGAATATCGCCTAGTTTTGCACGTTAATTTGAGTTTATGGCCGTCTTTTTTCGGGCCTAATATTCTCTTCGAGATTTTTTCTTTCAAAATATATTCATCTGTATTGGAACGGCATATAATCGTCTTAGGAGCAAAGAGTTCTCAATCAATATCGTATTATAATTACCTCGAATAAAAACAAAAATTTTGTGATAAAGATCTACTTTATGTTCCCAAAGTATTTTACAAACTGAATAACGACAAATGCCGCTTTGAAATGCCGTGCTAGCTTAATAAGGGTACACTTGCGCACACTCTGTATATGTATCGTCCAGAACTTTCAAGAAAGGACTTAACGCGAAAAAAATATCGGCGGTATAAGTTCAAACCCCAGAACCATGCATACACACAAACACATGTATGTGTACGTGTATGTGCTATTTGTGTGTCCGTTCACCTTCTACAGATCTTAACCCGAAAAGAAAAACTACACATACGTATTAGATAAACCGCATACACAAGCAACGAAATTAAAATACAATCCAACTGCGTCTATCTCGGTCTACCCTTTTAGCGGCGAGTGCATCTCGGTGCATATTTCGGCTGCATTGCTACATATTTGGTCCGAACTATTAACGGATTCCGATGCATTGTTTAAAATTTAATATTCTGCACGCGTTCGGCTTCTAAAATACATTCCTGGAATCCGACATTTATTTGGTAATATCACTTTTCTACCAAAACCAGACCACTCGAACGTAATAAAAAATAAATAAATAAAAAGCAGCACGCTGAGCCGCGTACTTTTAATATATCTGTTTAAATCATTCGCTCCCGATGCTGCATTTATATATTTTGCTAAGGAATTTTTGCAATGAAAAACCGAGTCTATGGAAAACAAATTAAATAGAATGAGATCTTTCTAAATAAATTTTGAGGAATTCTTTTGCCAAATCGAAAATATTTACTTTTAAAACTACATTTTTTTTTTGTAAAAAAAATAGTTATTTGAAGTTAGTACGTATTAAGTGGACCTTTACTTTTTTTCTAGCACATATAGGGCGCATGCTGATAAAGTGATTTTTTGAAAAACTACGAAACCCATAAATTTTATTTTAATAAAAGGCAAAATTTCATATAAAAAGGTCCTCTTTATTTTCTGTTTTCCAGTTATGACGTCATCATTTATTTTTTTAGACGAACTTGTCATTTCTATTCAACAGAAAGAAATTCTCTGCTATTTTTCATTTTTGGGGATAATCCCCCAAACTGTGGATCATTTCCCTACCCTTTACAAGATACAGATGATTATTTAAAGCACAAATAATTATAAGATTTAAAACCAATGTAATAACAGTGCTTGCAGCGACGTTCAGGGAGTCTGGATAATATTCTTTTATAATACATATAATAATTCTTTTAATAGTAGACGAAAAAGTTCTCTCAACAATGGCATTAGAAGAAGGTAAGCTAAACATTGTAAATGCAAACATAGATATATTTTTAAACAATGGTTCTCCAGCAGCACTTTTTAATGTGATGACTTTCTTCCAGAAATTCAAACTATCTTCAGGAATACTTTCATTAAATATTTCTCGTCAATTAATATTTAAAAGGTTTCTATATTCCATCTCTAAATCCTCGATAGTTGAATTCACAAAATTTAATGGGAGATCTTGTAGTTTTGGTCTTATATGGTTCAAAATGATCTTTGGGCTAAAATTCATTATTTTTTTGAAAACTTCCAAATGAAATGTTGAATAATTTTCTAAACTATCTGAATGCATATCGTATGACTGGAGTTCTTGGCTAGGATTATAACCAAAATCACAATCTTCGATTTGTAAAAATATAAAGAGTTCTCTCCCACTATCCACAATCCACATTCAATAACGTTCAATACATTCATTTTATGTTATGTAAAGAATATTTAGTGAAAGATGAAATAGATGGCAGCAGAGACAAAAAAAATAATTATTTAAATATTTTTAGATCATAAAATCGCCCAATATGCGATTTGCGATAGTTAAAAATTTGGTGCTAACTGGCAATTTGAATGAATTCTTAGATCATTTAAGGTTGATTTTCCATTGCGTTCCCAATTTAATACCTAAAATCATTTAAATTACTTCATCTCTTCAGAGAAACTCTCGTGATCCAGTAATGCCTCAAAAGCATCCACTAAACTTAGAACAATCAATGATATGATATGTTTTATCATTGATTTTATCTAACGAGGAGCCAAGACAAGAAGAATTGCTTACTATCAGGTGCGTATGCATTTTGGGTTATGCGGGGAGGAGTGAGGGATAGAATGTAGTAGTTACTACTGATGGGTATAATCGATAATTGATTTATATGAATGATCATTCATTCAGTATATTTCGTTTTCTAGTAGTTTACTGCTAAATTATATATAGAGGTTGTTACGTTAATTTCCCATGTCAATTATATTATTTACCTATAATCGAATGATCATTCATACTCCGAATGATCCAAACGTCATAAACGAATTCTCTAATGATCGTCAACAATCCACTGATTTCTTTTCCGTCATTCGATTATGCCCAGAACTACTAATTACTATAACAAATAACTTAGTAATTACACATTAAATGAATTGTAGCAGATACGGTAAGGGTTTAAATAACAATACCATTTTAAAAGATTAAACTTTCATAAACGAAAACTTTATTAGAAACTTCAGAAAAAAAATAATTTCCAACATAAATATACATATTTCTTGTTAAATAATGATTTCCATCATTACGAAGAATGGATAAGGCGGATAATAGTATAGTGGTAGTATTTGCTTGTTAAAGAAAACTAGTTTTTTTTTCTCTACTTCTAAACAAATAAAAAAGCAGCACAGTTTGCACACCAACAGGCGACCTTGGCTAGATAGTAAGATAATAGTATTAAAAAAATTATGTTTTGCTATATGAGATATTTTCTTAACAAGTTAATTTGGATTGAAGATTTATATCACAATTTTGTTCCGTTGGATCGTGGGTGTAACTACCCCCAATACCCCTTCCTTCCTTGTATACGCGTCTGCTTACTATGGAGACATTTGATGTGTGGCTAGAAAAATCACCGCTAACGCTACTTCATTATTTAGCACCAGATAACACAACTGTCTTCTATAATTTACACCAATTGTTAGAGAGAAAAATCCAATCTGGACACAAAGTGGGCGCCACTCCATAGGGTAGCGTCCGGAAATCTCTGAAGATTTAGCGCCCCCTCCAGTTTGCCAAAAATGCAATGGAAAACATTTTATTCTAAAATTTCTAACATCAATTTGGCGCCCTCTAATGCAGCGCCCGGGAAAACACGATAGTAAAGGAATGTTTTTCGAAATGTCTCCTAAGAAAAATTTTAGAACGAGAAAAAAGAAGTAAATGCTACAAATACAAAGAATGTGCGCAGAATTCTTTTTTCACGGTTTTCGATTTGTTATAATTTTGAAACACACTCTCGAAACGCTCTTCATTTAACATTAGTAAAATACAATGAAACTTACTTGAAACTATTCATTATTTTTTGAGGAAAGGAAAATGACTATTTATTCCATACACTGAAAAACCGATTTGTTTGACAGTACCAAAATTTGGTCATGATTGGTAAATAGTAGAGTTAAATACTAAACGAAATATTTAAATGATAAAGCATATTGTCACATACACCATATTCTACCAAAATTTTATTCATAATCAAATCATTTCAGTTAATCCAAATATATATTATGCTTAAACTTATCAAATTTTAAACATTGATGATCACAGCACCTATTAGATTTTATCTGGTAAATATCAGATACCGTTTTATAATCGCATTTATCCTACTATTTGTACCAATTATGTTCTTTTACTGCAATGAAATAGGAGAAGTGCCATCTATGCGACAATTTCTGTGCGATACATAAGTATTTTACGTATTTGCTATACTATCTGGAGAGAAAACTGATATAAGAAAATGAGCAGGATATTTTTGATTTGCACTCAGAAAAAAAACATTTTGTTGATTTAACCAAAAATATGTGTTACAGCGATTTAATGAAGTTGTTTCCAGTTCTCAGCTATTAGGTAGAGAGCGTTGAACGTCCAAAATGTTTTGCTAAAACAACAAGCTGGTAGTTACAGTTGTTTACGAAATAATTTGATTGAGATGATTAAACTTTTTAACTAAGTACTATATATTTTGTTGCCGCAAATAAATCGTTTTTTTTTTTTCTGTGTAGATCAAGAAGGAGATGACTTAGCCTATGATTCTTTTAAATATGCTTTATAGAACATCACCTAGGTATATATTTTGCGACTATACTAAAACATTTCTCAAACTAACAGGAAGTGTTGAAACTAAAAGTGATAATATAATATGAAAAAAATGCCTATTAGAATTAACTTTCAAAATATGGCCCAAATTGAAATACCAACCGGCAACACTATTGAATTAGATTGTCAAAATAATTAGTATTTAAATTATCAAAAATATTTGAAAAGATTCAAGTCGAGGTTAAAACTACAAAAATATGCGACTAAATGTGAGAAATTAATTTTTTGTGCGTGTTTCTTGTAGCTATATATATATATTTTGGTTAATTTAACAATCTTTCTCTTTGAATGTACTATTCAAGTATGTTCTATTAACAATTTTGATTCCAATCACAAGCACGAAGCCCCTTACAAAAGTGAATACTATTGAAACGATGAATGTAAAAAAATGTACTAAATATTTTTGTGGATACAATCAACAGTATAATTACTTAAAGGATAATATTCAATTATTCTCGATTACTTCCAACAACCGTCAAGATTAATAATTGACTGAGTCCTGTCAGAACACCAAAGTCGTGCACCCGAAGCCATCAAAAAATAACATAACTTCATGTCTTATCTCTTCGCTGATTGGGCCACCTTTTTCTCTGAGGCCATTACTTAATCTAACTCTACTAGATTTTATGAGGGGTTATTAAAAAGTGACACTATATTGCTAATAACTGCACGACCTAAAACAACAAAACGAAATAGAAAATATCAACTCGGATATAAATAAACAATTCGTCCAAAATGTTTGGACATGTGCATTGTGATTACCATTTTTTTACGGAATACGTTTTAAACAATCGCAGGAAATGTTGTTACTTGTCTTTGAAGTTATTTTTGTCAAAATAGACAAAACGATGGTTTTGACAAAAATACCCCAAACTGTGGCACTGGTAATACTGCAAACTTCTCCAGATTCCTCATCACAAACTGCACTAAGCTGAACGTACGTTTTAATAGCAAAGCTATCATCATCAGCAGTTTAGTGTTGTAGGAGAAGTTTGCAAAACGATGGTTTTGTTCAAACAATTCTTTTTCAGAAAACTTCCTGTAATTTACGGGCGGTAAAAAAATTATCCACTATTGCTACTGCTTACAATGCAGGGTATCATATTGTACTCGGAAAAGAGCAATAACTTATTTCTATGACAAAAAAATGGCTTTGTAATAAAAAAAAATGATGACGTAACTGAGTAATAAGAAATAAAAAAAAATATTTTTTGTTGTCAATTAGTATCTTTTATAAAACTAAAATTGATATACTTCAGAATTTAAAAAAAAAACATATTGCACATTAATTTATTTTTTCAATTTTTTTTTTTCCAAAAAGAAAAACTTAAAATTAACACCACAATTAGATTCTAAACATTCTTTCTCGTAACTAAAATTTATTTAACTTAATCTATACTTGAAAATGTATACATATAATAAACTCTTACATATAAATTTTCAGTTAAATTTACAATGTTTAGCATTTCTGGAAACTTAAAGCACTAAAACGAAAAGAAATTGTTTACTATGAATTAAAAGCACTTTAGAAGTTTCTTGTTAACACCATGGTAAATTTAACTAGCGACCTTTTCATATTTTCATAATTACTTATTATTATAATAAACAGAAATATTTTTAGTTAGTTTACTTTGCTGATAAACTAAATTCATCTCATGGTTCATTGAAAAAAAAATATATTTTACAAATACCACATATGCTAGTATCTAATTGAAAAATTTAGTAATATAAATAGAGTGGTCAACTTTCGTCTGCGCGCCAGGTCAGTACTAAGCTTTATATACGTATGTGACATTAACGTTTAACACAAGTATACATTATAGATCGGGAAAGAGCAAAATTATTTATTTAACTATAAATATTATGTATAACTGTATGGGATTGCTGAAAAGTTTGTAGCATTAAGTGTTTCAAGATTTATTCGTCGCGATGATAATACATGCTTATATTTTGAAAAAGACCGTTCAACATCTATGGATGTAACACAGGCTTTAATTATGCCTAATCTTTATAGGTAGATATCGGATCAGATGCACCACTACCAATGTGTAGTCCGATTTGTGTCAGCACAATAACTGTTTATCGCACACTGTACGAACTATTTTGGCACCACCATAATGTAAATCCTGGAATTCACAGAAATGCTTTTCTACATTATGAAACAATGGTGGTTTTCTGAAATTTTCTACGCCCGATATTGTATTACATTTACAATGCGTAAAACGTTAACGGAGAATTGTACTATGTCGCATCGTGACTCGACTAACATTGATACTATATACTAGACACACGAATCGGAGGGAGTGATTGTACTGCCTTGAAGATATACTATGGCTAAACGTTCTGTGCAGCCCGTGTAAGCAGACACGTCTGACCACTCTAATTATAACGAACGCGTGATTATAAATTAGATTCGTATTTCATTCAATATTTTGTTGCAGAACCAATTTTTACAAGTTTCCACAAATGTGCAAGTTCCAGGACGATGAGAACGATAAGCATCACTTGTACGGCAAAAGGATTTCCCATTCCCATAATAACGTGGTTTAGAAACAACGTCACCAAAATACCCCCCGACTTGGATAGGAGACAGGTTGTTTATAATAGGTAAGTTAGCAATAAGTAGTTCTGAATTTACTGCTCATCGCATGGAATTCCTTGAAGAAACATGAATAATAATTGTTATGTTTATGAACGTATAATTTCGTGACTGCTTTCCTTTACACCCCCGTTTATTAATGTATATTAAAATACAAAAGCCGCAAAACACAAAAAATACTTGATTTAAAATGAGAATATTAACTGACAACGACCAAAAAAAGAAGGATTGCCTAGCACCCTATTTGAATTAAAATATATTTTATGAGTAAGAGTTTAATTATTATCAACGATTAAAATATTGAGTATAAAACAGAGTTTATTTAAAATTTCAGACGCAATTCGACACTGACAATCGACAAGACCGAATATGAAGTTTACAAATGTGTAGCAAGCATAGGAGATAAATGGATAGCTAGCAAAGAAACCCTTGACAAAAATAGCGGTAAGTACTTAATTTAACAAGACCCCATCACGCACTTTCATAATAAAACAAAAAGCACTATTATATGAAGTCGTAATCACAATTACAATAACTGATAACCAAAAAAAGAAAAACTGTTTTCAAACTCATGTTACAAACATGACGCATTCAGCAGAAGCACTCCAATATAATTTATAAACGATGATTTCATAATTTGTCCTGCGAGTTTTCAACAATTACCATTCGCAATTAAACTTCTCCAGTGAAAAAGAAAAATATTTAAAAAAATAATTATTTAGACTTAATTTAGACTTCTAATTCTTAAAAAAGAAGTTAATAAATTTTTAGCAGAAACCAATACAATCCAATAGATATTTAAACTTCAGTTCAAATCATGCTATTTCAATTAAGAAAACTGCTATTTTCCATTAATAGATAGGCCTGTCAATTAGCTAATTCCGTATACAATTCAGCTCTTCTTTGAAAAAAAAAAAAAATGTTAAAAATAAATAATTCGTCAAATTCGCTTATAGGAAAATGAGAGGAACACTTAAACACATAAATGATACAATACTAAAACTAAAAATTTTACTTCCAACACAGATACTAACAATCCCCAAGTAATCGATCTAAACGAGTTAATGAAATTCCTCAAGATGAAACGACAAAATCGAACCCAACATATGTTTCCTTTTTTACAAAATCGCATGTAATAATTGTGAGGAAGTGTAAATTGGAGAAAACATATAACTTCTAGGAGACCGCCATAATGAACTTACATTTTTAAGTAATATCACTACCGTTAAAAAGCACAATTTAAACACAATTTTTTTTGTTTAATTTTGAACAGGTTTTCATATTAAACGAGGAAAAATGAAAACAAGAAGTTTTTGAAAGTAATGTAAATGAAAAACCATATTAAATTAAAAATGTAAATGATTTGGTTAAGATATTGCTAATTCATCAAATATTTACTTCTAAATCATATAAATAAAATTTAAAAATCCCTTTCTCTTTTTTCTCTTGTGTATACATACTTCAAATTTTCAATTTCTTTGGTTTTACTAAATTTATCCTCACAGCTGTCAATAAACATACTATCATATCACAGAAATTCAAAGAGAAATAATCATAAGTTATAAAATTTATAAAACATGAAAATTTTAAATAATGTGTGTTATTAATTAACTAAAAGAATGTATTCAAATGCAAAACAAGAGTTGTTCATTCTATTCTTAAATTATTGTCGAAACACAGTAGTTTTATATTTCATGACATTTCTCTATTTTTTAATTAGACAATATTTTAATTTATTTGTTTTTGCGTTTGGCCTTATGCCTGGGTATAGCATTCACTTTCAACACTAACATAAATTCAGTAAAAAGCATTCTTTTGTATACTTCATACACGTCATAAAACTTTTTCACAACTTAATATTTTATTAATTGCAGTTATTATTTGCATATCAAAGATAATATTATTTAAATCCCTCCTCAAAAAAATCTAACAATGTTCTTTTTTTTAAATTTATAGTTTGTACCTGCAGAAGCTGCTCTATACAATAGTAAAATGTCATATGGAATTTAAATATGCATACTACATAAATGTCGGTTTTATTCATCATCTATGCAACCAAACCAATGAATTGCCCAGTTCTAAACCTTTTGTTTATTCATGTTCTGATGGTTGTTATATTATTTTATCTAATTTATATATTCGTAGATCAGGGTGTCCCCTTGTGGACACTTTGGCGGTATTAACAAAAATAGAGAGTTGCAGTTTTCGTCACTATGTCCTACTTGCTTATGAAACAAATGTTGCTGCAGCAAAATTTTCCTAGCCACCACAGGGTGACAATTAGAATTTATTTTTTTGGACATCCCTCATATCTCAGTTGGTATGGAAATTAGTGAAAAAGTAGAAATAAGATATAATCTAGTTTAGTTTTTTACGTAAAATGCAATGGCGTAGTTACTTTTCTTCCAAGAAAGTTTTGAGTATGTAAATTATTTCAATTAAACACAACTTGAGGATTTCGAAAATACGCAGTTGTTCATATTTATTTTGACAAACAAGCCAAAAATTTAATATATTTTTTTAAGTCAATATGACGACGTCAATGACCAACTTATTAGGCAAATAAACAAATATTCCAAATTAGACATTTTTTTTTAGCACAAGAACATTTCGAGTGGAGTTTACAGAATGTTTGAAGGCAGACCCACAGCACGTAAATACCTAGAAATTTTATGGAAGTTATTCTTGAATTACTGAAGAATGTTGTATTGACCTATTAAGTATAATTCCATTTGTTTCCAACTAGATGTCTCAGCCACAATGCCGGCTGATAAGGCCACTTTTGAACAACTTCCCCCGATCTTTAGATTTGATTTTGTGAGATTTTATGCAAATGATTCTATAGAGGAACTTCATGAGACAATTGCGAATTGCCCATCAAACTCTTCATAAAAAAACCTAATTATTTTAAATGCGATTGGAAGAATAACAAAATATGCCAGTACTCTGTTCGCAAAGACAGGTGTTACTTCTAAAACTTACTTTAAACTCTTACTTATTTAAAGTTTTAAAAATGGAGCACGAAGTATGTGCACTCGCATTGGTAAAAAAGCGTACAGCTACTGTAAGCATATATCGCAATATTTTGACATTGTAGAACCAACTTCCAACATTTTAATACATCTTTCTTAATCTTGTTTACAGTTTTTGTTTCAAATTATTGACATCTACCACCTACGAGACATCTGTCATGATTGCAACACAATATCAACATTCTCCAATTTACAAGAGAAAATATATTAAATATATGTTTTTTTATGAATAGAACTGCACCTGTGAATATGAAAATAATCTGTAATATTTCAAATAAACTAGCTTCTATTTTACCGTTCGATTTTTTGACATTTCACAATAATTCGAGGGTAGCAGAGTAAAATCTGCGGAATGCGACAATTATTTCATGAATATATAGTCCAAATCCCAATAAGCAGCCTCATACTAATTTTATTGACTTTGTTTGTTATTTCGTCAACGGTTGTGCATTTTCTGCTAGAAGTCACGAATCATTATTTTGTCCATTTACGAAGTTGAACCTACACACTGTTGAAATAATTTTTTTTTTCTAAAAAAAGCTTTCTTTATTAATTCATACATAATTAAGACTTATTTTGCAGACATCGAGCCATGTAAACCGGGCGAACCGTATTGCACGAATGGAGGGCAGTGTTTTATGCTTCAAAAATTTCAAGAACGATTCTGTAGGTTAGTATAATGTTATTTGCAAACTTTGTTTTGTGCCTATTCTACAATTTCTATATTCAACTATTTTACTACATCAATTATTCAGTAAACGGAAAACAGATATTTATCAATTCGATCTGAAAGAGTTAATGGCAATTTCTTTAAATAGCGATCTGAAACTAGAATAACCCAACGGATTTTAATTTTGCATATTTAACACAGACAAATAAACCACCGTTTTCGTTTACTGAAACCATCTAGTTTCTTGTGGAGAAATTACAGCAATTACAATTTGGGATTTAATTAATTAATTCTCTTTTCCGTTTTGTCTTATAGTTGCTTGGATGGTTTTGAAGGACTGCGATGTGAACAAAAATCCAGTACGTATCAGCAAAATATAACCTCTTGTAATCTACCTCACTATAAAGATGAACACTTTTGTAAAGAATAAACTGTTAAAATTGATAAAGAAAAAGGAGAAATTAGCATTATTTTCCTTTTATAAAAATATTGTATATATTATATATATATATATTAGATTGTTGACCTTTTGTAAATATTATCCGGATATTTTTAAAAAAAGAAAATGAGAAAATATCATTAAATGTTAATCATGTAAATTTGTATAAAAAAATCATTGTCCACAAGACTGTTAATATTAATTGATGAGTACTCGAGTCGTATAAGTGAGATCGTTTTTTTGAGGTCAGAGAGTCTATGAAACGAATGATGATCCTGTTTTAGAGGGACCGAATAGTTGGTAGTCGATTAAGTCTCTTTTGTATAAATTCATGTAATTATATTTATTTATTAATACATCTATACTCACAACAAATTAAGCATTATTTGTTAAAGAAAACTGTACAATTCTTAATAAATTTGAGAAGCAGATAGTTTGAAATTGTTTTCTTTCCAACCGTACAAGCAGAATGCACGTAAAAATATATGTATATCCACTTATCTATTTTATATTAAAGTGATGTGATACCAAATTGACACCAAGCAACACCTTGGAAATATTTAATTAGGTATGTAAGATGTAACTGAATGTAAATTAACATTATAATCTTGTAACTTCGTACTAATCTAGAAACCACGTATATCGATGTTTTTAATTCCTTAGATTTGTTGTGAGTTACAGATGTCTACTAATTGCATGCTCTAGTTCTTCTTAATTCACTTTAGTTATAATGACATAATCATTATTTTATAAACTAACAACGCACATAAAAATGTAAAATATGTGATATAAAATAAAATAATGGCAGCTAATTACTAAATGTAACAATCTTGATTAATACAACGCACCTGATATAAATTTCAACTAACGGAATGTTCTTCGGAAAGCGTTATATACAGAGTGTTTCCTTCGATCATGATTTCTCAATCGCTTAGTAAGAAGCTATGAAAAAACAAAAATATAAATATTACCTAGCTATACAGTGCTGGTGAAGTACAAACATCGATGAACGCGGTTTGCTTTGTCAATTTCGTTACCTACTAATTTTGTTTGTAAAGAAGCTAAAACAATATTGTAGAATTCATAATTTTAAGAGCATTTGTTATTTCGCCAATTCATCTCATACTTATAATTACTTTAACATAGGTTCATAGAATTTCAGCTCTCACCTCATGATAGTAAAACACGCTGTATACCTAAATATGTTAATAAAAAATACAGTAAATTCTTGAATGAAGATTGCACATTATTTGTTGAGATTTCAAACTACACAATTCTGGAGAATCTCTTCAAATAGTGCGTAAGTTTGATGCAGAGTAGAAATTTCTACTTTAAATAGAAAAAAATCATGTTCATATTGTCACTAATAATTAATGTTGTAATAACTACCAGTACTAAATATCAATTACTCTGCATAATTATCTATTTACTAATATATTTTTTTCTTCAGTAGGTGCGCGAATAGCAAAAGCTAGATGAATCAGACATTTGGCTAATGGAAGGGCATAACAGTCGAAATGGTTAGTATGAAATGTTCTTAAATATTTTTACATTGGTACTCTTTTTATTAACACTTGCTAATACCATTAGCATTATTAAAATTATTTCAAGTTGGTAATTTTAATACTGTACCTTTTCAGATCGACACAACGTCAACTCCATTCCTGCCAACATATGTGTTCTGCTAATAGCGAATATATTGAGCGAACGCTAAAACCAAAGAATAGTGTATATATTTTTTATTTATTACTTTTGCTATGTATATTATTTATTATTTATGCGAGATATTGTTACTATTGTAATTCAAATATGTTCCACTTCCCTCTTCTCAGTAAAATATCTACTTACTGTTAGAAAAGATTCGCAAATCTGTGAATTATTACGCTTATATATTTAATGACAACTTGAGTTTGCTCTTGATCCTAAAAGTAATAATCTCAAAACGGCCTCTGGTGCTATGCATATTAAATATTATAATCTAGATTAATACCTTAATATAATCTCAACTCGCTATCTGAAATAATGATACTCGATTATTGTGATAAAATTTCCATTTACATTGAGTCTCTTTAATATAAACAGCATGTAATTTTCGTAATAGGAAAATATTCGATTAAATCTTGCAGTATTATAGCAATTGTTGAACGAAAATACATGTGTATTATGATTTGATAATTAATGCATTTTAGGTGTATCAAATAATAATCTTGATTAATAATAAATACGTCAATACAACAAAAAATATATATTAGTGTTTTATTTTTACCCTTCTTGTTTTGAAATTGAAAAACAAATATATAATACATACAATTATGTAGGTAGTGTTATAAAAACGCAGCTGATGCACAGAGAATTTAGTAAGTTTGGTCAATTATTAGAGGATTAGAAAACATTTTCTGAAGAAAAATTGTAGCCGTAGTCTTTTCAAAAACATTGTTTGCAACTTTTGGAAAGACTGCAATTTCGTTTTTTTTTTTGTTGCAAATCTAAAAAAAAAAGCTCTTACTTCCTTATTTCTAAGATGATTGCTACCCAATAAACCAAATTCAAATTTCCCGCAATTATATTTGGTAAGTTCAACTTAAAGGTATTCAAACAACTATTAATCTAATACAAAATCGTAGGTAATTTTATGCTTTAATGTTGAAGTTAATAAAAATAATTGCGGGAAATTTGAATTTGGTTCACAGGGTACGAACATATAGGATGTTGTGAATAAGTGACTAGTAAATAGTAAATGCCAGAAAGACATTCAAAAAGGATAAATAATGAAAGCATGAATGTTCAATAAAATATACGTTTAATTACACAATATGTATTTTTTTTTAGAAAATACAAAATACATACACATTTTAATTTTTTCCTATATTTTGAGAAATACATATTGTTAAAATATGTGGTTATAAATAAGGTAAGGTGGGCAACCAAAATTACTTGCCAGTCATGCAAATAGCCTATGCTAATGTTAGTTTATCCCGAAATGCATTTTTCTCATTTCCATACTCTGGGATTTTTCTGGCACTTTCGCAATTAGGCTGCGTTCCGAGTCGCGCATAATGCATTGTATGCGTCTGATGTAACGATACATCGTTCCGATTTAACATGTATGCGTGTATAAAGAGTTTTGCCGCAAAATCAGTTTAGACCCTGACAGACGCTAGAATGGAACATACAACGCATAGAAAAAAAGGCAATGCAGCCTGTGCGTAGCATATGCACGGCAAGTAAATCGGAACGCTCACAGTGTTCTGTCTTTCAATGCACGCATCGCATAAAATGCGCGACTCGGAACGCAGCCTTAGTTGGCAAACAAAAAGCTACGACAGCGCCGCCTTACGAAATATGGCGCAAAGTTTGAAAAATTGTGTATGATTTTGCTTAATAATAACTTGCAGAAATCTATCTATCAGGCATATATAATTTAACTAAAAATGAGCTTTTAAATAGATGCGAAAATAAACTCTAGGAGTTAGAAATAAAATCAATACACTTTAAAGGCAGAACGACATGTACTTAGTTATAATAATATAATGAAAATTTAAATTACAAATGGATATAAACTCTAAAGGAAGAAATATATATTATAATTCATTTCTATTAGGGAATTTTGGAACTTTTCGTCACAGATCGTTCAGATTCTTCAATCCTTTATTGTATTCGACATTGTACTTGGGAAAAATTTGAAATTGAAGTTTTTATTTCTTTTATCAATGCAGCTTTCTCCACATTTTTTTTTTTGCAAATCCAACAAAACAAGTAGACAATACGAATTAAGATCTAAATAAATCGCATTTATTAAGGTGTCATGGAAAAGAATAAAATCAAAACAGGTCGATACAATATACGTTTTTCTTTTTTTTTTTCAAAACACAACATAAAACTGAATCTATTATGTTATGTTGAATATTAAAGAGAATTTAGATCTACATATAAGCATTCAACTGCATTTTTGAAGCTGGTATACTTAAAGTTTGTTCATTTTGGGGTTACACCAGTTACACTGGTGCATGTTTTATCTTTCTCAGACATGTAAAAAAGACGGCATCTTCTAAATTGTTTTAACACACATCACCATTTTCTACAACAAAATTCAAACAATATAAAACATGCAAGTTTTATTTTCTTTTATTATAAGTTTTTAGGCGCTTTAAAACATATAAAAAACGAATAGATACATAAATACTTCAAATAATTAGTGAAAAAATGTTAATATAACTACTCACTAAAATATGCTTAATACCAGGCCATAAATGGCAGAAGAATAATTGCATTTTGTTATTAATATGTTGATATGAATCACGAAAATTAGAATATCCTAAATGCATTTACTAATGTATAAAAATATCTACAATATTTACAGAATTCCTCAAAACTTTAAATTCTTAATTAAATTCTCTTCAGTCTATTCTACAAAATATTACAATCAGTCATCATTTTTATATGTAACTACAGTCTCCATTTAATGTATATTATTGAGAAAGATCTCATCTTAACTGATTGCGCATTTTTTATATTTGCTGGTTGAGCATCTGCCCATTCATCTGGCAAAACAACATCATTGCTTGTATATATTTGAATATCAAAACTGCACAAACAGTCTAGTAAAGGTAAGTATGCCACAGATGATGCTATTTGCTTTAATACATCTCTTATTTCATTTTTTATTTGTTTCAAAGGTTTATTTGAAACCTGCTCATTTCCTTCTTTGGTATCACCTTCGTACTCTACATTAAAATCCCAACGTTCCATTACTTCCAATGTGTTCACATTTGTTATAACAAGTGCAACTTTATTAACAATTCTTTGTGCCAACCATTCTATAAATAATAATCAGATTAATTTTGACATTCTAACTAGAAAGAATTAGGTTGCATTAGAGTTATATTTATGTAAACATACCCTGTAATTGATTAAGGGTTGTTGACAAAAATTCCTTTATTTTATTATCCTGTGACATGAGAATTGTTAACCCGTAATTCTCAGCTGTCTTAAATGTTTCTGGAGGATATAACCCCCTCTGATATAATATAGAATTGATGCCATAATCTGAAATGTATATAGAAAAATTTTCATTATAAATTTAAAATAAGACAATAAACAAACCTAAGTATTCGCATAATATTTGGGAAGAACCTTTTAGGGTAATTGCAGCTTTATTCTTTTGTTCCACTGCAGTCATGTTGTAAAAATTAATAATATATCGTAAATTAACGTGAAGAAAAAACAATTACAAATGAAACGTTAAAAGTAAACCAGTTAAAAATACACCGGTTAAACACAAACCATGCATCCACAAGCACCAACCAAACACCTAATTTTCTTTTTAAATCTGAGATCACTGCGCAAGTCAGGTAATTTTACTGGACACAACCACTGGATAGTAAATAGATATTTAGTACATCTGTTTGCGACATCTATTGCTCATTCTAGTAGGGTAACAAAACTAGTAAATGTTATCAATTTTACATTATTATTAGTTGGAATCAAATTTTTATAATAACAATATGAAAAGAAAGAACAAATCAATATTCAAAATAGTGAAAAATAGTAAATTGCTTATACAAAATTCTTTTAAAATTTGAAATTATAGTGGTTCCTAGTATGACCATCAGAGTATACTCACAAGTATAAAACAAAATACTCCTAGAAACGATTTGCAATGAATTCAATAATAGTCCACCGATTTACAGCGTTTCCAGCGATATTTGGAGCAACGTTGTTTAAGTGCTATTTACGCAGCATTTTCATCAATTTCTGCAGGTTGTAGGTTGGGTGAACTCAAGTAAATTAGTTGATCAAAACGCGAAAATTTGAATTTGAAAATGGTAGACAAAGTAGAAGAAATTTGTCGTACTTGTTTGGGGAGTAACAAAAATATGTTTAATATTTTTACGTCGGGCAGCCCAACAGATATCAATTTAGCTGATATGCTTATGAGTTTTGTATCCATGAAGGTAATTTCTTTTAACATTTAATTAGGTAGTCTTATTTGTTATTTCAAGTTATTTTAGATTTATCGAGACGAAAATTTACCAGAATTTATATGCTCGGAGTGCATAAAAACGCTTACCGTTTCGTATAATTTTAAAAAACAGTGCGAAAGATCAGATATCTTATTGAGATCTGGGAAAAATGAAACAACAATTAAAACGCCTGAAACTGTTGCGATTGCTATGGATGAATGTATAGTGGAACATAAAGTTGAAAGCGAAGAAGAGGATCCCCATGAAGACATTTTTGAGGAATTTGATGTGGTGAACAAAGACAAGAAATTTAAGTGCAACCTATGTGGAAAAGCTTTCATGAAATCAGGCAACTTAAGTATACACATGAAAACACATACTGAAAATAATGAATGCTCTTATTGCAATAGTAAATTTGAAACGCACCAAGAACTACTCCAGCATAATAAAGTGAACCATAAATACTTTAATTGTACAGTCTGTGATAAAAGTTACTCTACTGGAAATGCCTTAAATGCACATATGAGAATGCATAAATCCCCAAATTCTTGTAAATCAGATGAAAATGCTGAATACATTTGTGTAGTTGGGGTAAATGAAGCGAAAGTGAAAACAGTGAAAAACGTTAAATTTGAAGGAGAAATAGAAATGTTAGAGAAAAATATTACTACAAACTGTAGTCAATGCGCCTTACCTTGTATAAACGAAGATGCTTTGCAGCTGCATGAAAAAACTCATGACAAAAACCATGAGTGCGAAAAATGTCAATTAATTTTCACAGCTTATACCGAACTTGTTGAACATAATAGAACAACTCATAATATTTATAATTGCACTAAATGTGTAAAATCATTTCCAACTATATATGGATTGAGTGGGCATTCAAACACACATGTCATCGCTGAAGAAAACCCATGCATTATGTTCAAATGTACTATACCAACATGCAATAAGAAATACAGAACTGTGGAGTATTTAAAACAACACATATTGATGCACAATAATGAAAATAGGATATATCTGTGCAAAATTTGTGGAAAAACCTACAATTCCAGCAATTCATTCTATTATCATAAGAAAATACACGGGAATCAACGTCCATACGTTTGTAAATATTGTGGAAATGCGTATAAAATATATTCGCACTTAAAGACTCATTTATGGAGACATGGCAGTAATATGCCCCACCTCTGTAACAAATGTGGAAAGGGTTTCACTAGAAGCCAAGTATTACGGAAGCATTTAGAATCGAATTGTGGTTCTAAGAAAAGAAGGAAGCACATTTTAGAGGATATTAGTAGCAAAACAGAAGAGGAGGATATGAACGAAAATGGTAATGAAAATTACGAAAATGTAACTGAAAGCTATGAAACGATGGATGAAAGTTATGAGGAAATAAATGAGGACGCAGGAGAATATGTAGAGATAAATGATGAGAAAAAGGAAATCATTTTATCTTGAGGGTTTATATTATAATTGTTGTTTATTTTCTCGTTAATAATTTATTAGTGGTAAAACAAGTTTTATAAGAAGGGTACAGTGTGTTATATAATTTTTTGTAAATAAATGTTTGTTAATCTGAGATTTTTCTTTCAAGAAACTGGGAAGGAGCAAAGCGACACCAAGGAACATGTAAGCATAACGGACAACTAGTAATTTATTAATTGCGCGGAATCGCCACCTTTTTTGAGTTCTTTCTAGCCAATAGCCTTGTTTATATATCTTTATAGTTATTCAACCGCTTGGAAGTATGTGCCATTGGTTGTCTGATGGCGTTCTGCCTACATAAATTCCCATGTACGCCGCGCGCCATCTAAGAGACACCCAAAGGTATTTCATCACTTTTATAAAAGTTTTCACAAAATCACTAATAGGAATGGAAAGTCACTGATCTAATAAAATTCACTAGGTTTAACAACACTGTCATGATACCAATCGATCTGTGGATCAAATGAAAACCCTCATTTGTTATTACAGATTTGAATTATACTTTCGTATTAATTATTTTTTTAGGCAAAACTGTCATAAAGTACGTTTTCTTGGAGAACCAAAATATGCAATAAGTAAATGCAGGTTTCCATTTGAGATTTAGATGTTGAACCCAAGCCCGCCCACTAGCAATCGGGGGATAGAACAGGATTAGTATCATAGTATAAGTCTCTTCAAGGCGAACAATTTCAATTTCAAATATAAATATTTTTGTTGGGGTGCGCAGTTTTCGTGATATCATGTTATCTCAACTTAAAAAAGAAGGGTCTCATTAGAGGGTGGCTATCTTTTATCGAACGGACTTCACAATTTCCTCATATGTACCTAAGCATTAACTTGATTTTGGTGTAAAATTTCCAACAATATCCTAGCCGAAAACATTATATCCATACGTTTAAACGTATCAATACCTTGTGGTCTTTGGTGTGTTTACAAAGCTAATTAATTGGACCGATAATTATACATGGACAAATATAGAGTTACACTTCCTAACGTATTAGTACTCTACATTAACATACGCTTAATACAGCCGTATAACAGAAATGAAATAACTCCTAAAAATCGGCATATTCTTTTACTTTCCAAATCGGTAGTTTGGCAGCGCTACATTCAGATACCGCTTGTGCAGTACTTAAAATACAAATTTAGATTGAAGAAATACACAAGTATGTTCACGTCGCATGAACTAGAGTGTACTTGAGTTCAATCAGGTGCAGTTAAAACTAAAAAAAAAAAAACTTTAGTGCAACAAGTTCAAATGAGCGACGTGAACACAAGATCCGAACATTTCCACACTCGACAGTTGACATTTTTAATTCATCACTTATAGGAGAAAAGTAAAAAAAAAAAATGCGACGTTGTGTCGTTATCGTTACTTTGTGATTCCAACTCAGAAGACGAGAATAATACAATAATAAATCCACCACTAACATCCTCAATAATTACGTTCTAATTCACAGCAAATGTTATTTTCAATTGCAATTAACATTGCAAATTCATCTCGCTGAATACGGAGTTTGTTTCACTGTGATTTCCTTACTTTCTTGCATTTTTGAAAATTATTTTACTCATTCGGTAACTTACATTTTTCTAGCCGTTGACAAATAATGAATCAAAGTTCAACTGCTTAAACTTTTCGCGCTCGCTTCGCAGGAAACGTTGAACTTTTAGTGTTTACGTCGCAGGTTCCTGGTGGAATGTGGCAGAACTATGGCACATTCCAACAGCGACGTAAACACAAAAATTCTTAAAGCGCGTAATAGTGCAAATAGTTCATGTGACGCGAACAAACTTAAACCAAATAATTATTGAGAAAAAGAATACTAGTGCTTTAAAATATTGTTTTTTTATTCATAAAATATACGATAAAAAGAATCAAACGAGCTATCCCGGTTTAATTACTCTCACTTTATTAATGTCTGGGACTGTTTATGTCTACTAAACTGCTTTTGCTCGAAAACTATTTTTGCAACATCGCACTGAAAAGGCTTTCGCCTGTGTGGGACCTCATATGAATTTTTAGTTGACTGCTTGTACTA